>ML824096.1:165984-177093 GCA_009831015.1 Picea engelmannii | reverse complement strand
AAAAACCCCCCACTCTGGCTGTGTTGTCACAACCTTTCCCTTCTCAACAATAACCCCAATTGGTCATTCATGACCAACCTTCCCCCTCCAATACATCCTATGTCTTAATGTGTACAAGTGATTCAAAGAAGAATGAAATCACACTTACCACTCGAGCTAAAGATTATCCTTCCTCCAAAAAGAAGGTTGATGCAATACCTCCTTCATTGGTCCAACCATCTCACACGACTCCACCTACCAATGGTCCTCTTCCTCTTGAATGACCAAGCCTAGATACAGTTCTTCGCCCTCTCCCAAAGGGTGTTGTTCAAAAATTTGTTTTCAATCCTCATGCACGTGTTGCCTAAAACTACAGTATTGTCGAATATCTGCCCCAAGCACCATCCGCGATGTTAGCCCTCGAAGTCCTTCAGAGTTGTTCTATACAACGGAAGGCACTGTTGAAAGTTATTGGTGGAATCGACCCTACGGATACAAATTTAATAATTTTTACTTGGAAGATCACATTCCAAGGTTATCCCCTCAACTTGCATTCCAAATACAAGTTATTGTCTCCAACAAAAACATTTGTAGAACAGTTATTGATGAGGGTGCCTTGATGTGTGTCATGTCTATTACCTGCTGGAAAGCCATCGACTCTCCTCCTTTAATTGAATCCCACAACACGCTCAGAGCCTTCAATGGATCTGGTTTTAAGCCTTATGGTGTCCTCCCTTCATTGCCTATTATGTTAGAAGGCAAAACGGTCAACGTTGAAGTGGAGGTCTTTGACGCTCCTCTCGATTACAACCTTCTACTTGGTCGTAGCTGGATCGATTCCATGCATGCAGTTGTGTCCACTCTTTTCTGTGTTGTGTGTTTCCCACATCAAGGAAAATTAGTTACCGTAGACCAATTAGCCTTCTTTCACTCTGATGCACGTACCGACAATGTACCTTTCATTGTGAAAACCCCCCATGGATATGAGAACGTTGGTGTCGACCTTCTTAAATATTCCTCTTTGATGGGTACTTCGTCATTCCACCACTTGATGTTCCACATCCGTTTGTCACCTCGATCAACATGATCTCCACCTCTGTTCATGGAACCCTTGTGTCTTACGACCCGTGGATGGTACCCAACCCCGACAATCATCTTCATTATGGAAACAAAATGTCTTTGAGTCCGGTCAAATTCGCTTATCAAGCCATTCAATCGACAACCCCTTCTACCCCCTCTCTTGGTGCTTTATCTCTGGATCCATTCCGCATCATTTTTCCCACGGACGAGATCATTATGTCTATTATGTCCATGGAAGACACCCCTTGGGATGAGGGGCATCATCGTTCCATCCTCTTCCTGGAACAACACGTCATCGAGGGTTACCAATGAATCTTGACCTCGTCGACCGTTGTCATCATTTCTACCATTCCCGAGTCTACACACGATATGTTCTACGAAGAGAACTTAAGTAATATCTCACCCACCATCCCCCTCGACATATCAATAAAACCTGGAGTTGTCGAAAATGTGCATATCGGAGCTTCATGTTCCCATGACGAATTTGTCACCTACAAGTCTCTTTTCCAAGAATTTAGTGACGTCTTTGCATGGAGCTATGAAGAAATGTCGAGGATTGACCTCGGCATGGTGGTACATGAGATTAAGACATACCCGGGTGCTAAACCCATCCGGCAATGACTTTATCCAGTCCACTTACGTAAAGCAACCGCTATCAAGCTTGTAGTTGAGAAACTTCTCAAAGCTGGCTTTATTTACCTTGTGGCTCTAACTGATTGGGTTTCCAATCTTGTTCTGATTGATATGAAACAAGGCACAATCTGCGTGTGCATTGATTATAGAGACATTAACAAAGCTTGTCCTAAAGACAACTTTCCTACCCCCTTCGTTGACCAAATCATCGACGATTATGTCGGAAGTGAAATCTTCTCTCTAATGGATGGTTTCTCTGAATATAATGAAATGAATATCGTACCCACGGACCAACACAAGACTACTTTTATTTGTCCTTGGGGTACTTTCGCATACCGGAAACTTCCATTCGGTTTAAAGAATGTCGGTGCAACTTTTCAACGTGCTATGTCTTACAAGTTTCATGATATAAAGCACATTGTGCAGCCGTATCTCGATGACTTACCCGCTCATTCCATGCACTGTGTAGATCATCCAATACACCTCTGCACCATTTTCCTTTGATGTCGGTTTTACCATATACACTTGAATCCCCACAAATGTGTTTTTTGCATAGAATCCGCTCGACTTCTGGGCTTTATTGTTTCACGTCAAGGGATCAGGGTAGATCCTTTGAAGGTTGAGACGATTCTCAATCTCCCTCCTCCTTCCTCACTTCGCCAGTTACAAAGTTTGCAAGGGAAGGCAAACTTTCTCCGTCGTTTCATCTCGAACTATGTTGAGCTAACTCTTGGATTTACGCGACTGCTCAAGAAAGGTTCTGAGTTCGTATGGGATACCACTGCCAACAAAGCTTTCGAAGCCTTGAAACTGTCTTTAACACGTACCCCATTACTCTTCCCACTTGATTACAGTCGAGATTATTTCCTTTACCTTGCAGCCTCAAACTATACCATCGCTATGGTTCTAGTCCAGGAGGATGATTCTCATGACGAACATGTCATTTATTACTTAAGTCGGAGTCTCACGACTACCGAAACCAAGTATTTACATGTTGAAAAACTGGCCTTGGCAGTCGTCCAAGCTGTAACGTTTCTGGCACTATATCCTTTTACGCAAGACTACGGTGATTTCTAATTGCAACCCTATGCAACACATTCTTACACATCAATTGCTAGGGGGGAAATACTCCAAATGGATCGTAATACTCTAGGAGTTTGACTTAGAATTCAAACGCGCTAAGTCCAAGAAATCCTTGGTGTTTGTCGAGTTGATATGCGACCTTCCCTACTCTGAGACGAAAAATGTAGCAGATGATTCATTACCCAATGAATCTCTTTTCCTGATCAGTTTCGACGACCTTTGGTATGGAGATATCATCATATATCTCCAGACCCAGACTTTCTGGCCCAATTTGTCTAGCACTGACCACCGTCGAATACACTACCAAGCCCGTCAGTATATTATCCTCGGTGATACTCTTTATCGTCGTGGGATTGACTACGTTTTTTTACGCTGCCTCACATTTGACGAAGCCGAGAAAGCCCTAAATGACTGCCATTTCGGATCCAGTGGTGGTCACATGTCTGGGTATGCTACTGCCCAGAAGATCTTACGAGCAGGGTATTTTTGGCCTTCTTTATTCAACGATTGTATAATTGTTGTCCAAAAATGCCACGCTTGCCAAACCTACAACAATAAAATACGATCACACCCTACTCCTCTACACCCTGTGGTCTCCGTTGGTCCTTTTGTGAAATGGGGTATCGATTTCATGACATGTCACCCTCACTCGGTCGGGGGGCATGTATACATTATTGTAGTCATAGATTATTTTACGAAATGGGCTGAGGCGATCCCAATATTCGACAATACAGGAAAGACTGTAGCATTATTTATATTCAATCACATCATTGCTCGGTTTGGTGTTCCTCAAGCTATCGTTACTGACCACGGTAGCCACTTTAGAAACTTCATGATGTCCGAACACACTGTAAAGTTGGGTCTTCGCCATGAAAACTCAACACCCTATTACCCACAATCCAATGACCAAGTTGAAGCAATAAACAAAATCCTCATTACCATGCTTCGATGAATGATAGGGATTCACAAAATGAGTTGGAACACGATGTTGTTTTCAACATTGTGGGCTTACCGGACATCTGTTAAGTCTGCTATCGGGTTTACACCGTTCCAGTTAGTCTATGGTCTAGAAGCCATCTTGTCGATTGAATCTGAAATACCCTCCCTAAAACTATCCGTCAAATTTCTCCCAAACACTTCTACCGAAGAAGAACGTCTATTGTATCTCATGCAATTAGACGAAACCCGTCGCAATGCCACCCTAGTTGTAGATTCCCAAAAGAAACGCGTCGAAGCCCAATACAACAAACATGTCAAGCCACGCGTTTTTTCGAAGGTGATATGGTTCTCCTTTACGAACAAGATCAAGATATGTTAGGAGTCGAAAAATTTGAAGCTATGTGGCAAGGTCCTTATATCGTCAGACGAGTTTTGGAGAAAGGAGCTTATGAGTTGGTGGACTACGATGGTATCCCTTTGAGTGAACCCAAAAATGGGTTGTACTTAAAGAAGTACTATGCTTAAGATCACATGTGCATTGTTATCCCCATTTTCTAGGGATAACTAGGAGAGCATGTCTCGAGGCCCACAGGTCCTAGACATGGAGTACCGAGAGCAGGATTGACCTGAGCATGGCCCTGGAAGGCCCATCCTCTTCTTCTTCACTGGAATTGTCCTGTCAGCAGCAGCAACATCCATCACCATCGGCTTGGACTTGCATCAGAGAAGACTCTTGCTCCATGCGGTAATTGGTCCAGTTATCATGGTATGTGTCATGTTTGATCATTATAACTTTCAAATATATGCATTAGGTTCCTTACATTTCTGACAACTGCTTGGATCTTACACTAACCCACTTGACCATTATTGAGGGGATTAACGGGGTGCACTAGCAAGCTTGCATCCATAGTTTTTGGTTAGCCAGTAGGGGGGATTTGAAGAGCCATCGTCCGCTCCCACCATACTATCATTTTACATCTTATCTCCCATACATCCATCCTATTCCCCTAGTCCGGGCATTAGGATGACCTATTTGAGGTGTTACACTTTGTCCTATGGGAAGAAGGGGCTAAAGGCCCAGGGGGTAAAAGAAGCTGGTAAAAGATAAAAGCCATAGGAAATAAAACCTAGAGATGCCTTGCCCAGGGATCCTTGAGCAGGCAATAAAACGCCTCTCGATAAGAAATAAAAGGGACCCAAAGAAAAATAATAAAACAAGCCCTAACCAAGAGGATGGGAGGTCTCATCACGAGCCGACCCATTATGTTCATAGGTATCTAGCAGTATGACATTGCCATTATCTGGTCACCATGCCAGGGAAATGACCCTTGGTTGCATAGCCATGGGAAGGGGGTCTCATCACGAGCCAGCCTTATCATTTCTGCAAAAATACTAGTGGGTAACACTATCAGCTCTAGTCACCATGCCAAGGCAGTGTCCTCTGGTGAGATCTTGAAGCAAAAAGAAAGAAAAAAATTAATAAATAGAGGAAGAATAAAGGCAATAAAAGGGCTTGGAAAGAACTGCATCCATGACAGGTACAACTCGCCTCCTACAAAGGCACCCACGGATAACACCTACCCCCGGTCTTCACTGTGTCTGGACATCCTTAGACCATACCATCTCATGTTACATGGCTTGAATGATATCCTTTGGAAACTTTCCTCTTCTTGTAGATGCTGGCCCAACAGGGCACTTTGTCTTTTCTTCAGCTTTGTATAGTAGGTCAGTGTAATGCCTTTGAGCTATTAGATGATATGCTAAGGGTTTTATGCATGTATTTGACAAATTTAATGATGAGATATGATTGACATTGCTATGATCCCGAGGACTAATGATCCCATGGAGGGCGAAGTTTTTGATGTGCAGGACCATGCCCGACGAATAGGTACCAGTGGACCGATACACATGGGGAGATGATTAGCTCGGACCTCCATGGGGCTGAAGAGCCCATCAGATGGTTGTTGGGATGGCAGAGACAGGACAATGTTATGATGACCCTTTGCACATGAAGAAAGAAGGACGTTCCACCCAGGACACTTTGGCAGATCCCGGCCTAGGGGGGATCACCCACTTCAGATGGAATGTTTTCCTCTTGATGGACAGGATGTCACCTAGGAGAGCTGGATGTTACCTTGAGTGTGTGGCAGTGTGATGAGGTTATCGGCACGTGTGGCAGCTTAGAGGAGCCCTGAAAGGGCTAACGTCTGACTTCTGGATGTTGGATATGACCAAAAAGGGCCAACATCTCCCTCAAAAGGGCTTGACGTCCCACCTTTTGCTCATTTTATGTCATTTATCTAGCAGTTAATGTAAAAATAGTGTAAATTTTGTAGTCAGCCTTGTCGGCTGTTTTAATGACCTATTTTGTAATTTAAAGGTCATGGATTGGTATATATTGAGGATGTTTTCCCCTCATTTGAACATAACACAACTCACTCTCTTGTGAGATCTCAATACTTGCGCCCTATTTGGGTATTTTTGGTGTTTTAAGTGAGGCGCTACTCTTGGAGGAGGATTTCTCTTGGCATTTTATGGCATTTCTCTCATGGAAGGTTTACAACTAGGGTTTGCATGTGCTTTTCTTCATGATATGTAAGTGTTTTGCTGCAAAACTTCTTGATTGAATGGTTGTAGGTTAGTATTCTTGCATTTGCTTATAAATTGTTGATTTTAAAAACCCTAGGTAGCAAGCACACAAGTAGGTCATTGCTATATGTCCCCATGTTGAGAAATAATTTTCAGCCATTGAGAAAAGAAGACATAGCCTAGTCGTTGCTACACTTTTCATTCCTTTTTCTGAGCTAGCATTGAAGTTATAGGTTGAAAAGAGGAGACGTCCTAGGCCTAGTTGGACTACACCTAGGGTTTCACCTTCTAGGGTTTGAAGGCCTTGCCTTTGCAACACCTTTTCCCTTAAATTTATACTTTGAGCTAGCCATTTTTCCAAGTGTATTTAGAGAAGGAGGAAGGAGCACGAGGCCTTGCTTAAGCAACACCGGAGTGAGCCTCCTTCCCCTAGGGGTTTGATTCTAGGGCCCTGCCATTGCAGCACCTTAGAACCTTACCTTCCAGTCTCTAAGTTTTAATCCTCCAGAGACTTTGTACCCTTGCTTTTGACTCCATTTACCCTAAGGCACTAGTAATATCTCCAACGTTGAGTTTCTAGTGTACAAAACCATATTTCAAACTTTAATTTTTTGAAACCCTAACTAACCCTAACACTGCTAACCTAGGCTGACGTCATAGTTGACGTAGCACCCTTTTGACTAATAATAAGCAATTAAGTAATGATGTCAAGCATTTATTGAACAAATTGTTGATTGGATATACTGTAGGCTTGGTCATTTTGGTAGATATTGATGAATTGGTGATCTTTCATAAGCTAATTAGCAGAACGTTGACTCCATCTTATCTATTACATTGCTTATTGAATGAAATCAGATAGTTAAGAAGTACAAACCCTTTGAGTTATAGCCAACAAATATACATATTTTGTTGTTATTATCTTGTTCCGGGCAGGTGTTTTCAACAGGGATTTCACTTCTTTATTGGTTGATTAGCCGGACTATCTGATATTGGTGGTAACCTGCGAGGAGGGAAATCTTAACACTTATCCTTGTATCCTTTGCCTCTTCAAACCCCAGGTTACCGGGGACGTCTCCCCTGGGCTAACATCCCTAAACAGAAAGAACCTCCCCATCGAGGTGACATTGGGTGGGGAAGGTTCCTGTTATGCCAGTTTGTCCTCTATCCTATAGCCCGTGACCTAAAATACAAACTGCGCGATAACATGCATGAGTGCTTGTATTTTATTGTATCATACTTTTTGTGTGTTACTTTAGTATGCTTTTTCATTATTTAGTCTCTGCCCTTGATCGCTTATCTTGCGTTGTGCTTGGTTTCCAAATGTCGGAGTCTTCGCTAACCCACAGTGGCTTCGCCGAGGGCGCTAGTCGTAGTACTCAGAACCTTGCTTCTACTGCATGGGCGATTTATGCCCCTACAAATGAACTTATCAGTCTATGAGGTGTGTGCCTCGATCATGCGACCAATAATATTGCAAAATATAGTGTTGTCATCGAATTGTTGATTGATGATATTTCGCTTGATATCTGCCACCTGGTTATATGACTCGATTCACAGCTAGTAGTACTACAGTTAAGTAATGTCTATGTTATTCGAAGTCCTACTTTATTACAGATATATTTACGAATTCGCCTCTTGGAACGTTATTTTGATTATATCGAATATCAGCATATTCCTAGATGTTTAAATACATTGACTGATGCCTTAGCTAACTATGTGTTAGATAGGCATTTGGGACATTTATAAACCAATCACACATCACATGTATAACACAACACAAAATAAGCTGGTAGAAGCCGTATATATGTATATAACGATCAAAATTTTTTACAAAAAGTTTATGTTCAAGGATCAAAATCTCAAAATACGAAGCCTATAGATTCTACAAAATAGCATCATGGATGATGCTCACGATAACACACAACTGCTCGGGCTACCCTATGGAGCAATCGACTGAGAGACTCAAACACGCCCACAGTATGGCATTGGGAACATCTTGGGATCTCCCCAATAGCAATGTCTGGGACATCCCCAGTCAACCCCTCTAAGTTTTGTTCCACTGCCTCGTAGTCCTTGGCATCCCATCTCGCCACTGGAGCCACTTCTCCTCGCCTTTGAATGGGAGACGTTCCTGGAGGTCGATACAGCCCCACATCTGTGTCATCAAAAAGAATTTTTTTGATTAGTCCTTGGATAAACATAAAAACATTTCATATGATAAAATTTGCAAAAACATTTAAAAAGAACGAAATGTGTACTTCTCACCTAAGTCACCCCATTGAGCACCCTCAGGAAGGAACAAATCTGGATCCCCTCGGAAATCCAAACCGGCATATGCGTAGTCGTCGATCATCAACATCTAGGGCCTCAACCAGTCAAAAAATGAATCATTATACTTAATTATAGCCCTTGCTACGTGTCAAGCCACGAGGTTACACCACCTCATCATACTCAGATCCTGTGGGGCGGGTAAACCCCAATTAACCTATAGTCGCAACAGTGGGACCCTCTCGAGGAAGAATGACACCAAAAGTGACCCGTACCCAAACTACTTCAAGTCACCCTTTCTGCACTTTGTCAGTTGTCTCTTCATACTGCGGAGAACTGTGTTTGACCAGTTAAAAACCTGAGGCTCTATGCAATCTATGGCATATTGGAAATAGCTTTGGAGAGCCATGTGCGGAGCCGTGCTCCCAGCCATGCGTGCAATAGTAAACAAGATAGTCTGTAGGGTCAAATCTTGGACCCTCCAAATGGAAACTTTACCCTTGCTTCTCTTTGCCTCGGGAACACAATATTGGCAAACATACTCGCTCATAGGAAGTCTGTCGCCTCTACCTCCGGTCAAAGTAGCATGGTATCCACGTCGTGACAACCCCGTAGTTGGTTGTTTAATTATTCATTTATATTCTAGGGTGGTTGGGAGGTGCTAGGGAGGATTGTTGTTCTCAGAGGTTCAAGTGGGAGCTTGAACACAGGGAGTTGTAGCTTCCATCTGGTTGCAGCCAGAGAAACCAGGGTGGCAGGGTGGTGCAAGGGAGAACAAGTGTTCTCTATTATACAGGTTGGAGCCTGTGAAACTGGAAGTTGGTGCTTCCATCCAGTTGGTGCTGGAACATTAGGGGAGTTGGTGCTTCCTTCTAGTGGGTGCTATAGAAACAAGAGAGTCGGTGCTCTCAAACAAGTTGCAGCTTGTAAAATAGAGGTAGCAGCCTCACATTGAGTTGGTGCTCAATTATAGATGATGTATAGAACTTAAAAGACTGCCTATCATTTCGAAGAAGAAGAGATTTTCTCTCTTTATGGGTTTCCTCGTGAAAATCTGTCTCTGTGTATACCTTATGTGTGACTGATGCTCATTACTATTATTGTCCATATGTTGTATAATGTTGATGATCACTTGAAGAAAATTTAAGAATGTATTAATAGACTGAAAATTGTTTAAGCACAGTAACAACTGATTCACCCCTCCCTCTCAGTTGTCTTAGTAATTTCAACAATTGGTATCAGAGCGGGTTCCTTTAATTCAAAGGTAGATCTGTAAGCTTAAACATGACAAGTCATGAAGGGACTTCAGCCTCTAAGCCCCCTCTGTTTGATGGAACAAATTTGCCTTCTGGAAGATTAGAATGAGAACATACATAATGGCCTTGGGTGCTGATGTTTGGGATGTAGTAGAGACTGGATATACAAAGCCTGTTGTGCTAGCCTCCAAGGACGATAAGTTAGAGTTTAGTTTTAATGCTACGGGAATGAATGCTATCTTGAATGGACTTGTTGAAGCTAAGTTTGTAAAGGTGATGCATCTTGAAAATGCCAAAGCAATGCAAGATAAACTTATTAGCAGTTATGAAGGAAATGACAAAGTAAAAGATGCCAAACTTCAAACATACAGATTGAAATTTGAACAACTAAAGATGAATGAAGATGAAACAGTTAGCAAGTATTTTTTAAGAGTTGAAGAACTTGTGAATGCCATGAAGGGTCTTGGTGAGAAGTTTGATGAATCACTCTTAGTTCATAAGATTTTAAGATCTCTGCCTGATAAATTTAATCCAAAAGTCTCTGCAATAGAAGAATTAAGTGATATTAAAACTATGTCCATTGATCAACTCCTAGGAACTCTAACTGCATATGAAATGAGAATTAACAAAGATAAATCCAGTACTAGAGAAGCATCTTTTAAAGCAGACAAGAATATTGATTCAGAATTAGATAATATTGAGGCAAAATTTGTGAGAAAGTTAAAGAAAGGATCAGGAAAATATCAAGGCAAGTTGCCCTTCAAATGCTTTAACTGTGGTAAGATAGGTCATTTTGCATCTAAGTGTCCTCATCAAAAAAATGACCAGAACTCTGATGATGAAAATAAGTACAAATACAAGAAATATAATAAGAAGAAAAGTTTGGTTGCAAATAATGACAATTCCTCAGAAGACACCGATAATGACTCTTCCTGTGAAGATAAGGTAAATGACTTCATGCTTATGGCTAAAGAGGATTATGATAATAAAAGAACAGGCAGTGATGATAATGATGAAGAAGCTGTGGTTGATATGGAAGGAGAACTAATCAGTGCATTAGAAGAAATTGATAGACTCAGAATTAAGAACAGAAAGCAAAAACAATTGTTGACATAGTTCGAGAAAGACAGTAAAAAACCTGATGAAGACTTTGCTCTGCTAAAAGTGGAATTAGAAGAGGCAAAGAAAATAGAAGACATACTGAAACAACAATTGTCAGAGAAGAAAGTCAGGTGTGAAGCCTTAGAAGAAGAGATAGTAAAAACCAGAAAAGAAATGGAGA
>ML824096.1:143537-165934 GCA_009831015.1 Picea engelmannii | reverse complement strand
ATTGGGATATGAAGAAGGATCAAGTAGTGATCATTCAAGTAATACAGAAACTATCAAGTTTGTCAAATCCTCAAACATTGACAACAGTCACTCTGCAGAAACAAAGAAGGAAAATCAACCACCAAGAAGGAATGAAAGAAAAAGCACCACAACCGAATTTGTAGATCAGAAAGATTATCGGCATGAAATAAATCGACCTCCTCAAAGAAGACAGATTTTTTCAAGGTACAAAGATTTTTTCTATGGTTATTGTTTTTTCTGCTCTAATTTTGGTCACAAAGCTATAAACTGCTCTTTAAGATTTAGATATGAACAATCAAGATATTCAATGAATAACTATATTCCACAACAAAGATTAAGACAACCAAGCAACAAACAATCACAGACTATAAATCATGTGATAACTGGGAGAAGGACACAGGTGAAACGCAACAACAATTATAAGCATAACAATCGTTATGATCTATTATTCAGTGAACCAGAATGTTACAACTGCCATAATTATGGACATAAAGCTGCAAACTGTCACTTAAAGAATTACAAGTCAGATTTGATCCCCACTACTGAAAATGTCAAAGTTTGGAAGAAGAAAGTAGATGACAAGTGTGGACTAGTGCTATCAGCCCAAAGAAAAAAGAATCCCTGGTATATTGACAGTGGATGCTCCAAACACATGACTGGAGACAAAAGTAAGTTTCTAACTCTAAGTGATAGCAAATCAGGGAATGTAACTTTTGGAAATGATGCACAAGGAAAGATAAAAGGTAAAGGAGTTGTAAGTTTGAGTAATGGCAAAAGGAAAGCTCAAGATGTGTTGTTTGTAGAAGGTTTGAAACATAATCTGCTTAGTGTCAGTCAAGTCTATGATCGAGGGTGTGAAGTTGTTTTTACCTCTAAAGACTGTAGAATAAAATCTGTGGATTTAGGACATCTAGTTGCAAAAGGTATAAGAACAGAAAACAATGTCTATGTATTAAAAGAAGAAAAAGAAGAATGTCACTTAAGCAAATATGATGAAAGTTGGTTGTGGCATAGGAGACTTGGTCATCTAAATTTTGATCTCATAATCTAACTCATAAACAATGGGGCAGTAAAATATCTTCCGAAGATATCAAAGCCATATGACTCTATTTGTAAACCCTGTCAAATAGGAAAACTTACTCGCATTCAGTTCAAATCTAAAAACTTTCTTTCAATAGAAAAACCTCTCCAGTTAGTACATATGGATCTATGTGGACCATCAAGGAAAGAAGGTACAGGAAAAGAAAATTACTTTATGCTGATTATTGATGATTATTCTAGACTAACTTGGGTTGCGTTTTTGAAAGAAAAATCTGAAGCATTTGAAAAAATTCAAAGTGTTTAAGGCTTTGACTAAGAATCAAACAGGAAAAAGATTAAAGGCAGTAAAGTTTGATAGAGGAGGAGAGTTAGTTCAGGGAACTTCAAAGAGTTCTGTGATAAACATGGGATCAAAAGAGAGTACACAATTCCAAGGACTCCACAGCAAAATGGAGTTGTTGAAAGGCATAATAGATCAGTACAACAAATGGCAAGAACAATGATGAGTGAAAGGAACATACCTCAGACTTATTGGGTGGAAGCAATTTATACAGATGTTCATATCCTTAACAAAGCTCATCTCAGGCCACACAGTGACAAGACCCCTTATGAACTATGGTTTGGAAGACCTTCTTCAATCAAGCATTTTAAAGTTTTTGGGAGTAAATGTTATATCAAGAACAATGATGAAAATATTGGCAAATATGATGACCGAGCTGATGAAGGTATCTTTTTGGGTTATTCTACAAATAGTAAAGGGTACAGATGCTATAATAAGAGACTGCATAAACTAGTTGATTGTATAGATATAAAAGTTGATGAAGAAATCCCAGTCAGAAATGTAAGCAGTGCTGAACCAACAACAAAAGATATAGTTGAAGATGAAGATGAACAGGTCCAAGGATCAGAAAAGGAAGAATCTGAATCAGATGAAGATACAAATACTCAGACTGACACAAATCAGCAGAAAGAAGCAAAATCACCTCTTATAATTATTAGAAAGAATAATCCTAAAAATTAGATAATTGGGGATATAAATAAAGGAGTTCAGACAAGAAGGAAATTGATTAAAGACTCAGAACAATCTCATGTTGCCTTTTTATCTATGACTGAACCTAAATTTTTTGAGGAAGCTAGCCAGGATGATGATTGGATTAGAGCAATGAATGAAGAGCTTGATCAATTTGAAAAGAACAATACTTGGGAGCTTGTCCCTAGACCTGAAGATAAGAATGTAATAGGTTCCAAATGGATGTTCAAGAATAAAATGAATGATAAAGGGCAAGTTGTTAGAAATAAAGCCAGATTGGTCTGTAAAGGATATGCACAAGTTGAAGGTCGGGACTTTGATGAAACTTTTGCACTAGTGGCAAGATTGGAAGCCATCGTAATGTTTCTTGCTTATTCATGTCATAAGAACTTTAAAGTTTATCAGATGGATGTTAAGTCAGCATTTCTAAATGGAGATCTAGAAGAAGAAGTATATATGGAGCAACCTGAAGGATTTTCATTGACAGATAATCCTAATCATGTTTGCAAGCTGAAGAAGGCATTATATGGACTGAAACAAGCACCACGAGCTTGGTATTATAGACTAGACAAATTTCTACAAGATAAAGGGTTCAAGAAAGGTATTGTTGACAACAATCTCTACATTAAGTCTGAAGGTGATAATTTACTAGTTGTTCTGGTTTATGTAGATGATATTATTTTTGGTTGTACTAATGAATCATCTATCCAATGGTTTGCTAACTCTATGCAAAGAGAGTTTGAGATGTCCATGATAGGAGAACTATCATATTTTCTTGGCTTACAAGTAAAACAGAGTTATGCAGGAATATTTATCTCTCAAGAAATATATTTGAAAGAGATGTTAAAGAAATTTCAGATGGAGGATTCCTCTCCTGTTAGTACACCTATGGTGGTTGCTTGCAAGCTGAGTAAAGATGATATATCACCTGATGTTGATCAAAGGTCATATCACTCTATGATAGGCAGTCTTCTGTGCATCACAACATCCCGTCCTGATATAATGCAAGTTGTTGGAATGGTAGGTCGTTATCAATCTGCTCCTAAACAAAGTCATTTGGTAGCTGTCAAAAGGATATTTAAATACTTGAAGGGAACAATGACTTATGGTCTGTGGTATCCTAGAAATCAGAATTTCTAGTTAACTGCTTATTTAGATGCAGATTGGGCAAACTGTGTTGATGAGAGAAAAAACACCAGTGGAGGAGCATTCTTTCTAGGTGACTCATTAGTTGCATGGCTTAGTAAAAAGCAAGGATCCATTTCATTATCAACTACAGAGGCAGAATACATTGCTGTTGCTACTTGTTGCACACAAATTTTATGGATGATACAAACTCTTGCAGATTTGAAGGTAACTTACACTGATCCCATTCCAATTCACTGTGATAACACCAGTGCCATTAGTGTCTCCAAGAATCCTGTTCTTCATTTCAAGACTAAGCATATTCCAATAAAGTACCATTTTCTCAGAGAACAAGCTACAAACATAATTGTTCAACTGAATTATATACCTTCTATAGAACAGATTGCAGATATATTTACAAGACCATTAGCAACAACCCCTTTTGGATATCTTCGTCAAAAGTTGGGGGTTATAATTTCTTGTGTCTAATTTGTCACCTGGTCAGGGGGAGTACTTATTGAATATCTGATGTATTTCCAAGATGCTCATAGTTGACAGGGGGAGTATGTTTTGCAACAGCTCAGGGGGAGCATGTTTCTTCTTTGACATTGATGTCAAAGGGGGAGAAAACAGTCCAGGAGAAGCAGGTCCGAATGCATGTGGGTGCTTGTGTTGCCATCAATGCCAAAGGGGGAGAATGTTGGCAAATATTTAACAATGCCAAAGGGGGAGAATGTTGGCAAATATTTAACAGACAACACATGCTTGTATACTTGTCATTGATGGAAAGTACAACAGTGACGATGGCATGAGTACAGAAAGTATGTAATAGATGGGTATTATGAGAAGACGCTGCAGAGAAGATTTGAATAAGCTCAGAAGAGACAGTGCAGAGGATTGTTGACAGATCATCGATGGCAAGATCAGAGTAAGCGGAACAAAGTAAGCTCGGGAGGAGAAGCAACATTTCTGATCATTGGATCCCATTTACAATTCCCGATGACCATCAGATCAAGTGTTGATCCCATGCCATTTCGAAGTTTCACGACTCGCGACTTGAAGAGGCAAGAAACACAACCATCAAAATCGCAATATGTGAAATCACGATTTAATTACAACCGTCAGATCAAGGTGTGATCTGGACCGTTGATCTGACTCCATTTCGGAATTTCGCGACTAGCGACTTGGAGAGGCAAGAAACACAACCATCGAAATCACGATTTAATCACAGCCGTCAGATCAAGGTGTGATCTGGACCGTTGATCCGACTCCATTTCGGAGTTTCGTGACTCGCGACTTGGAGAGGTAAGAAAGACAACCATCGAAATCGCGATATGCGAATCGTGATTTAATCGCAGTCGTCAGATTAAGATCAGATATGGAGCGTCAAATCATAGGACAAGTCGCTGACTTGGAGTCAATGAAGCATGTTGTGGAAACTCGTGAGATGCAAAATCGCGATATGATCTGAGCCATTGAATTAAGATCAGATCTGGACCATCGAATCATAAGACAAGTCGTTGACTTGGAGTCAACGGAGCATGGTGTGGAAACTCGCAAGATGTAAGATCGTGATAAGATCTGGATCGTCGGATCTATGGAGATTTCAACCATTGATCAGACTCAATGAAGTTTATAAACTTGTGAGATATGAAGCGCCTTTTGGCATAGCCTATGGTCACTGTCGGTGGTCACGAGAAGGAAAGGAGTCAGTTAAGATAAGCCCCATTTTAGGGTTTCAGGGATCGTAACTTGGAGAGTCGAGATGCCTCATCTCCAGATTCACAAACTTCGAATTCGCAAAAAAACACTTTATGCATAAGCGCTTCATCATGGCCTTGGTCATATAGAGGAAGGAGCTAGCGCAGAAAATCTCTGTATCAGAGTTTCAGAGATCGCAATATGAAGTGTCAAGACACTTGGCCACAAGAATGCAGAAATGATGAAACCTGATTTAAAGGCAAGATTAATAAAGTTCATCCAACGGTGCAGATAAACTTGAATATGATCGAAGGGCTATTGTTCTCTCTCACAGTTAATTCATCAGTTATGAATATGTTAGCGAAACTAAGTCATGATTCTTGATCGATTGGCGTTTAGTTTGCTTAGAGCGTTTTCTTTTGTCGAAGAAGATGCAAAATGTAACTGCTATGGGTGTTGTGCATAAAAGAAAAAGATACAGACTGCGTTTTTTTGGTCGTTCTAGACGAAAAATGAATTAAACTGTAAGAAAGGGAAAATCACAGGATGTGCAGTGTGAGACTGAGAATATGCGCAGTGTGAGATAAAACTCAGAGAAGAGTAACAGATGAGGAAAAGACTTGAAGCAGAGTAGAATGACAGAACAAGTAGAAGCAGAGCAGAATGATAGAGCAAGTTGAAGTAGAGTAGAATTGCAGAACAGACAAAGGAAGAGAAGAATTGCAGAACAGTTAGAAGAAGACCAGATTTACCAAACAGAGAAGAAGTGGTAAGGATCGATTTATTTGTGTAGTTGGTTGTTTAATTATTCATTTATATTCCAGGGTGGTTGGGAGGTGCTAGGGAGGACTGTTGTCCTCAGAGGTTCAAGTGGGAGCTTGAACACAGGGAGTTGTAGCTTCCATCTAGTTGCAGCCAGAGAAACCAGGGTGGCAAGGTGGTGCAAGGGAGAATAAGTGTTCTTTATTATACAGGTTGGAGCCTGTGTAACTGGAAGTTGGTGCTTCCATCCAGTTGGTGTTGGAACATTAGGGGAGTTGGTGCTTCCTTCTAGTGGGTGCTAGAAAAATAAGAGAGTCAGTGCTCTGAAACAAGTTGCAGCTTGTAAAACAGAGGTACCAGCCTCACATTGTGTTGGTGTTCAATTATAGATGATGTACAGAACTTAAAAGATTGCCTATCATTTCGAAGAAGAAGAGGTTTTCTCCCTGTATGGGTTTCCTCGTGAAAATCTGCCTCTGTGTATACCTTATGTGTGATTAATGCTCATTACTATTATTGTCCATATGTTGTATAATGTTGATGATCACTTGAAGAAAATTTAAGAATGTATTAATAGACTTAAAATTGTTTAAGCACAGTAACAACTGATTCACCCCCCCCCNAAGTCTATTAATACATTCTTAAATTTTCTTCAAGTGATCATCAACAGGCAATGGCATCCTCCTCCTCATGTTCCCTTTCTCTCCATTCCAACATCGTGATGGTCAAACTCCTGCAAAAGAGCCATGAGAGGGAAGTCAACAACTTGTTTTAAACTCTTGCATAATTTTTATCGAGCAAAACCACACATTAAAATCCATTTTTCGGCCCTCGCAGGTGAACCTTTTGCACAGTGCGAGATTCTCACAGATGCCTTGAAGCCCACTTGCGAGAATCTTAGATTCTTGCAGGTCCCGCATGGCCCACCTGCGAGAATGCTTGAGTGCATGTTTCGACCCTAAAATGGACTCAAAACCCTAAAAATTGTCAATAAAAACAAAAAATAAACCATGGAAAAGTTGGAAAATCAAGAGATTACCTCGTTCACTGAAACCGTTCGCCAGATGATCGCTTGTGGCTCCCGCAATTGATCAAAGAAAATTGGGGGAAAATGAGGTATGTTGGACAAGTTTTTGGGTAAAGTAACAATGAAATGGTAAAAAGTCATTTTCACCCATATTTATTCACTTTTTATATTTCTTATTGATTTTTTATATTATTTTTATTACTTTGTTTATAAAACCTAATAACCTAATAGCCTTGTGAGTATGGTTTTTCGCAGATATAGCAACTTCGAAGTCTGAACGAGGGCGTACAGGTGTTTTTTCTTTTTGTCGCATGTACGACTACTTTTTAAGGTTTTTTAGGAAAAACCTCGAGCTCAATCTTCGTTCGTTCTTGTGCTCGAAAATATATGAGAATGTAACCGAGTATACTTTTTCTCGTCTTTTCGTACTCGTCATGGTAACACAAAAATGACAAACGTAAGGGAGTATCCTTTAAGCTCTTTCCATGCTCCATAAAAACGAAAAGATTGCCGAGCAATCTTGTTCTTTTCACACTCGTTAAAGTATCTGAAGAAAACGTTCGACGGGCGATAGTTTATCACTTTTTTGGTCTCGTCTAACTCTTTTATGAAAAAGGAACTAAGAGAGTTCTCTTTAAGTGTTTTTCAGACTCTCAAAACATGAAAAACCCCCGAGTTTTCTATCCTTTGACTCGTTAAACAAACATCGGAAGACCCGTAATGGGACCGAACCACTCCTTCCTAGGGTTCGTTAAATATACTCCGAGGGACTCATCCGAAGAATGAGATTACATCAACAAGCATATGTTATTCTCCTCAAGCTTGTGTAAAAATAAAGAGGTACTCAGAAGAGATGGTGGGGAAAATTTTGGGAAAGGGATATGTTTTCGTATTCATGTTAATGGCAGTAAGCATCGCTCTTGAACATGACACCCCCTATTCTTCATTTGAATCTGGGTTGGGAAATCCATTTGTCTCTCGTTCGACTTGCTACAAGGTCATATCTTGAGTCGTCTTTGAGTCAGTGCTGCCAAGTCCTTGGTCGTGTCGTTCATATGTTCAAGAGAAGTTCAAACGAGCCCTCTATTGAGTCGACCATCTGCAGTTGTCCATTCTTACTATGTCTACCTTCCATGTGTCTGTTTCAACCCTTATTCATACTTTGTTTCACCCTCAAAATCTGTTGTTTATTTCGTGTCATTGATGGGGGATACATCAAGGCGCTCCTGTGACGAGTCTTTTTTCGTCGACTCCAACTCATTATCCGGAAATGAGACTTAGAAATCATTTAGTACCTTGGAACCTGGATGCCTTAATGGTAGGTCTCTTCGCTTTCGACAGGGGTTTAACATCATTAATCCCTGAACGAGAGATTTCGCCGAGTGCTCGACTTCAGCTCATTCATTCGCATTCGTTCGGCTTGTACTTTGATACCTTGGGAGTCATTGACATCAATGGTGATTTTCCTCGCACTTGTTAACAGTTTTCATCAATGATCGATAATCAAGTGGTTTCTACCATGTTCGACTTCAGCACATGTAATGACATGGCTAGATTCGTACTTTCAGGTGATAGGAGTGAAGACCCTGGGTCTCATCTTTTTGATCCAAGCTGCGATGGAGTATGTATGATTTATGTCGGCACATAGATCCACTTTGTATGTCACATGGCTATGTCTTAATTGAAGTCTTCTCACATAGATCCACAGTGTATTCCTGGTGGCTATGTAGCATTTTGACGACATGGATCCACGGTGTATGGTTGGTGGCCACGACCTACGTTTATTATTCCATTCATTTGTGATCTGAGCATGGGAATGCCTACCTCATAACTTGTATTATATTCTGCAGATGCTTGGTTGTTTACAACTTTCCGATTAGGTGTGCTCCTTGTTTCTGACACACACACGCATTTTACAAAGTATTTCGGCTGTCACAAGTGCCAGCCTCATACTTTGGGGGGCATTCTGTTACACATTATTTTGGTCACTCTGGTGATGTCTCTACAGGTGATGTATTTAGGCTCCCACAATGACTTTTTGCTTGAGAAAAGTGACTGTTGTCTTCTTCCCAAAAAATGCATTTTTAAGATGAGTTCGCAGGCTTCCTATGTTATAGGGTGCGAAAATCCTTCATTCTCGCAGGCAACCCAAACTTAGGGTGCGAACTGTTCGCAGTCTGCTCTATAGGTAGGGTGCGAACCTGTTTCAAAGCTTGGAAAAGGGAAGAGGTCGCAAAGGTTCTAGAAGGGAATCTTCTAGAAAATGAGTTGGCATCCTACTGACTTCTCAGATTTAGTGGGATCATCCTCATCCATGTAACCATCTCTCCTTCTCCTATATATTGAAAGGTTTCTCATGGAAAAGGTTAAGCAAGATTGAATGAAGAATTGGTGAAAGAATTGTGTGAAGAAATCTGCTTGGATAGAAGCTTGAAGACTCTATTTGGTCTATCAAGTTGTATTGGATCTTCTTCATGCAAATGTAGAGCAAGTTTGTGTGTTGGAGCCAAAGGTCACTGAAAGGAAGCTTGCGACATCAAGGCGATCTGGTTGTATCTTCTACTTTCATTTAATATAATACAGTGGCATGTCCCTTTCCCATAAAATCACTCTTATTTTATTGCATAATTCCTTGATCATATGCATAGGTTGACATTGAATATACTTTGCAATCTTTGCTTTGATTGGTTTGTGTTATCTTGGACCTGATTTCACAAGAACACCAGAGCGAAGCGGGAACAACAGAGACCTAAGGAAGCGATATAAAGGTTTGTCACTCATTCCTTCTTAGTAGTAGATTCAATGACCGCAACTTAGAGAAAGAGTCATGTCTTGTCCTGTTTTGTTCTAGATCTAGGTGGATCTAGGGAGATCTGTTAGTGTCCGCACCTACTGATTTATCCGATAACAATGATACTCCAGTAGCAGTAGTAGGAGAAGGGAGAGTGGAACTCCACAATGACAATTTTGATAATGTTTTACATTTTCCAAAGATTTCTATGAATCTGCTCTCAGTTTATCAGATCGCTCAGAAAGGTAAAAGGGTTGAATTTACATCAGATTTAGTTTCAGTAATTGACATGCATGACAATTCCATTATTGCAATTGGTGAGGTGAATCACAAGTCAAGGTTGTATAAATTCACTAAGTTTTCTAACGATGACTCCCCTATTCTACTTACACATAAGGATAGTACTTTGCATGCACCTCTGGTGCAACATGCATATACTCTTGTTCTTCCATCAATTTCAGACATTAGAGATGATTCCATACACTCAGATTCTGTACATGGAAATAAGAAGGTAGTACAACCAGATAAGAAGCCAGTGCCGAAGCTTCAACAGATGCTCAAGAAGGCACAAACCACACTTCAGGCAGCAGGAAAACTTGCAGGGAATCCATTGGATTCGAGGATGACTCGATCTCAGCATGAGGAGCCTTCTCATGTACTTTCAGCTTCAGAACCTGCGATGCCCATGCATTGCTATATGGTTAAATATACTGATCCACAGAACTACAATAGGGTTGTGGGAAATCCATTATGGCAAGCAACCATGCATAAAGAGTATGATTCACTCCTACAGAACCAGACTTGGAATCTGGTTCCACTTCCACCAGAAAGGAATATTTTCAGGCGCAGATGGGTCCACAGGATCAAGAAGTACAAGGCCCGATAGGTTTCCAAAGGACTTCATTAGATCCATAAATATTTCTACATCTTCATGAAGACTTTCAATGAGGAGAAGTTTCAGACTTTGCAGGATCATCTTGCAGTGAATAACACAATTGTCTAGCAGCTGTTATTTTCTTCTTTTGATACATTATCTTTTGAGGGGGGGTTTTGTTCCCACATGGTTTTCCCTCTTTCCTCACTTTTATTCAGTGTTCATTAGTTGCATTGTACATGAGTACCTAAAATGGCCTAGTAGCCGAGACTCTTTTTTAACTCCATAGTGATGTTTAGGGGGGGTGTTGGAGAAATTTCTTATTTTCGACACACTAGTTTAGTGGGAGTTAACTGACTAGTTCTATTTTATACTTTCTATTTTTACCATCACTATTATGCATGCATGCATTCCTAAGGAAAGCTAACTGCTTGATTGTTTTTTTTAATTATGGAATGTTTTTTCCTATATATGAGTGTATTCCACTCATTCATTGTATCATATTGATCATGATCTATGTATTAATAGTCAGCTCATTGGAGTAGTGTGAATATATTTTCTCATTCTTCCATATTGAATCTCTCTTCTTTTCTTGATAAGCTTTGTTTGTACTTGCTTTAGCTAGATCTCCTATGCAGGTTTCCATGAAACACTGACAAAGTTTTGTAAAGACAATGATTCTTTGGTGAATTGGAATGAAATAAATGATTACTTTATGTCTCATATATCTTGAGTATCATCTTGGTGTCTTTACTTTTGTTCTTACATTTATTTCAGCAACTGATATGTTCATAAAAATACATAAAAAGTGAATTTCCAGCAAGTTTTTTGTTGATAAAAGACTAGCCTAAGTACTTGTAATTAATACTTGTGAGTTAGGATATATATTTTGTTGGCTATAAACATAGGGTGATATTCCCGTCTACTTTACTTTAGCCAAGTAAAGTCTGAGAATGCCTAAGTAAGATCAATTCATATTTTTTCCTCAACAAACCCCTGCCGCCAGAACGAAGTAATTTGGACCTCTGGGATTGCTCGTGCAGGCTGTGTCCCTGAAGTCTTTGGCTGTAAGGAGCTGGTCTCTTGGTGCCCTGATAAATTTATTTCAGACAAAAGAATTATTCCACTGCGGGACCGCTTTTCTGTTTCTTTGTCACCTCAGGTCTTCCGCCAGATGTTAAGATTGTCGGAGCCAACATTGACATTCAAAGGAGAAGATTCCAAACAATTCCTAGCAAAGCATAATAGCGAGTTGGACCTCTTGCACGATTTATTGGAAGACCCGATGGTAGTTTCTGAAGATATCACAAGCTTGCAGTTTAGTTCCTTTAGAAATCCATTACGCGAAATTGCCTGGCTGTTTACAAGAATAACAAGACATGAGTCCACAACAACTATTTCCCGGATGGGTCTTTATATTTTGTATTTCACAGTCAAGAAACAAGCCATTTTTTTGGGGGGCAAGCTTATTTACCATGAAATATGTTCCCAATTGTCAAGCTTCAAAAGGGAAAAGAAATTTTATGTCATCTTAAGTTTTTGTGATAGCACATTGCTGTCACTTTCCAGAATTGTCTTTGTCCAAGAATGTCAACTGGGAATTCGACCTAGTAATGTTCTGGTACCAGGCCTTTTGGAAGCACAAGGCCTCCCACTGTTTTTATGAGGTTTTTAATGGATTCGTATCTGATTTCAAAGTTTTGTTGTTTTGTGGAAGCATAAGGTCTCCCACTGTTTTTATGAGGTTTTTAATGGATTCGTATCTGTTTTGAGGTTTTGGCTCTAGGGAAAAACATGCTCTCCTTCCATGTCACATTACAGATAGAATGTTTGTTACAGAAGTAGCACGGAAATACAACTACTGGTTGCATCTATCCCAAGAGAATAGAAAAAATAGTTCATTCCTCTGTCTTGGAAAGTCGGGGACTTCGTGTTGAAGAACGTCAACAAAATTGACGAATTCGCAGCCCATTCTAGCAACTTGAACCTGAGATATGATGAAATCCTAAGAGGGTTTGACCCCAATAAAATTTTTGTACAACATTTACAAACACTTGGCTTCGACAATTGTTTTTTCAAAAAACACCTGACCGAAAATAGAGGCACTGGCGACAACACTCCTGCTTTTGATACAGGCAACCTAGACACACTGCAAAGCAACACTAAATTGTACAAGAAATAGGGAAAAGGCCCCAATGAGAAGAGTGTTCAATCGACAAAAAACACTCCCAAAAGTACAACATCCAGGAGCATCGCTCCAATGGCCCACCACAACAACAAAGCAACTCAAAGTTCTTCAAACGGAGGAGGAGATAATGACCTTCTTCACTCTAAAATTGATAGTTCTCACAAGCTTTCAATATACAAGAAGAGCAAAAAAATTGTGGGATAGGCGGAAGAGCCTGAAATTCAGAGTGAGAACATGGAACATGAGCCTGATCTGGATAACGTACTCCGCTACCTTGATCAGCCTGGAGACGTAATCCAACATAGTCATCCAATGGACATATCTAATACCAAAAATTTTAACGAAGATGAATCCTTCGTGTTCTACAACGCTGTTTTTGACAGCTAGTCCAAAAAAATGATTATAGAAAAAAAAATGTAAAAAATAAGAAAGGAAAATCTCGTTTAGAGGTTAAACTTGCGAACATGCGGTCGTCCCAAGTATGTCAACTTCACATAGCGACCGGAGATGCACTTCATAATTCCATTGGAGACATCAAGGCCGAGAATGCTAGACTGAAGGACCAGGTCAAGGAATTGGAAGAGGCTTTGATTCCTATGCCATTGCTTGCCAATTATTTGGCAATAGCCATGCCTGCCACCCCTGCAACCAAGTTAAAAGGATCCTCCAACCTCCTCGCATCGTGTAGAGAATATGTGGAGAATAATATCAAGAAAAGAATGGAATTGGTTACTGAGGCGTGAGAAACATCACAAACCATGACTTCCCTTGGAACCAGGGCACATAATTTGCTCGAACATTTGCAGGCGGAGTTAAAAGATGAAGAACATTTCTATTTAAACACGGTCCTTCCTTTTGGCACTGTTATCGCACAGTTTGTATTTTAGGTCACAAGCTATAGGATAGAGGACAAACTGGCGTAATAGGAACCTTCCCCACCCAATGTCACCTCGATGGGGAGGTTCTTTCTGTTTAGGGAGGTTAGCCCAGGGGAGACGTCCCCAGTAACCTGGGGTTTGAAGAGGCAAAGGATACAAGGTCAAGTGTTAAGATTTTCCTCCTCCCAGATTACCACCAGTATCAGATAGTCTGGCTAATCAACCAATAAAGAAGTGTAGGCCCTGTTGAAAACACCTGTCCGGAACAAGATAGTAACAACACAATATATATATATATTTGCAGGCTATAACTCAAAGGGTTAGTACTTCTTTAACTATCTGGTTTCATTTAATAAGCAATGCAATAGATACAAGATGAAAGTCAACGTTTTGTTAATTAGCCTAAGAAAGATCATCAATTCATCAATATCTATCCAAATGACCAAGCCAACAGTATTTTCAATCAATAATTGTTCAATAAATGCTTGACGTCATCATTCAATTGCTTATATCAGTCAAAAGCTTGTTGCGTCAACTATGACGTCAGCCTAGGTTAGCAGCGTTAGGGTTAGTTAGGGTTTCAAAAATTAAAGTTAAAAGATGGTTTTGTACACTAGAGACTCAACATTGGAGATTTAACCAGTGCCTTAAGTGTATATGGAGTCAAAAGTAAGGGCACAAGGTCTCGGGAGGATGAAAACTTAGAGACTAGAAGGTAGGGTTCTATGGTGCTGCAATGGCAGGGCCCTAGAATCAAAACCCTAGGGGAAAGAGGTTCACTCTGGTGTTGCTTAAGCAAGGTCTCGTGCTTTTTCCTCCTTCTCTAAATAAACTTGGAAAAACAGCTAGCTCAAAGTATAAATTTAAGGGAGAAAGTGTTGCAAAGGCAAGGCCTTCAAACCCTAGAAGGTGAAACCCTAGGTGTAGTCAAACTAGGCCTAGGACGTCTCCTCTTTTCAACCTATATCTTCAACGCTAGCTCATAAAAGGAAGACAAGTGTAGCAGCGGCTAGGCTATATCTTCTTTCTTCAATGGCTGAAAACTATTTCTCAACAAGGGGACATATAACAATGACCTACTTGTGTGCTTGCTACCTAGGGTTTTAAAATCAACAAATTTATAAGTAAATGCAAGAATACTAACCTACAACCATTCAATCAAGAAGTTTTGCCGGAAAAACACTTACATATCATGAAGAAAAGCATGAGCAAACACTAGTTGTAAACCTTCCTTGAGAGAAATGCCATAAATGCCAATAAAAATCCTCCTTCAAAAGTTGCGCCTCACTTTAAAGCACCAAAACTACCCTAGTAGGGCGCAAGAATTAAGATCTCACAAGAGAGTGAGTTTTGTTATGTCCAAATGAGGGAAAAACATCCTCAATATATATCAATCCATGACCTTTAATTTACATAATAGGTCATTAAAACAGTCGACAAGGCTGACTACAAAATTTACACTTGTTTTTATATTAACTACTAAATAAAAGACACAAAATGAGCAAAAGGTGGGACGTCAAGCCCTTCTGAGGGAGACGTTGGCCCTTTTTGGGCATGTCCAGCATCCATAAGTCAGACGTTAGCCCTTTTAGGGCTCCTCCAAGCTGCCACACGTGCCGGTAACCCATCAAACTGCCACATGCTCAAGGTGACGTCCAGACCTCCTGGGTGATGTCATGTCCATCAAGAGGAAAACGTTCCATCTAAAGTGGGTCATTCCCCCTAGGCCGGGTTCAACCAAAGTGTCCTGGGTGGAACGTCCTTTTCTTCATGTGCAAAGGCTCATCACGTCACTGTCCCGTCTCTGCCATCCCAACAACCATTTGATGGGCTCTTCAGCCCCATGGAGGTCCAAGCTAATCATTTCCCCATTTGTACCGGTCCACTGGTACTTGTCCGTCGGGCATGGTCCTGCACATCAAAAACTTCGCCCTCCATGGGCTCATTAGTCCTCGGGATCATAGCAATGTCAATCATATTTCATCATTAATTTTATCAAATACATGCATAAGACCCCTAACATATCCTCTAATAGCTCAAAGATATTACACTGACCTACTATACAAAGTTGAAGAAAAAGACAAAGCAACCTATTGGGCCAGCACCCATAAGAAGAGGGAAGTTTCCAAAGGACATTATTCAAGCCATGTAATATGAGGTGATATGGTCTAAGGATGTCCAGACATAGTGAAGACCAGGGGCAGGTATTATCCGTGGGTGCCTTTGTAGGAGGCGAGTTGTACCTGTCATAGATGCAATTTTTTTTCCAAGCCCCTTTATTGCATTTATTCTTTCTTCATTTATTGCCTTTTTCTTTCTTTTTGCTTCAAGATCTGACCAAAGGACACTGCCTTGGCGTGGTGACCAGAGCTGACAGTGTTACCCACTAGTATTTTCGCATAAATGATAAGGTTGGCTCGTGATGAGACCCCCTTTCCCTTGGCCATGCAACCAAGGGTCACTGCCCTGGCGTGGTGACCAGATAATGGCAATGCCATACTGCTAGATACCTATGAACATAATGGGCCGGCGCATGATGAGACCTCCCATCCTCTTGGTTAGGTTTTGTTTTATTTTTCTTCGGGTCCCTCTTGTTTCTTATCGAGAGGCCTTTTATTGCCTTCTCAGGGATCCCTGGGTGAGGCATCTCTAGGTTTTATTTCCTATGGCTTTTACCTTTTACTAGCTGCTTTTACCTCCTAGGCCTTTAGCCCCTTCTTCCCACAGGACAAAGTGTAACCCCTCAAATAGGTCATCCTAATGCCCGGACTAGGGGAATGGGATGGATGTATGGGAGATAAGATGTAAAATGATAATATGGTGGGAGCGAACGATGGCTCTTCAAATCCCCCTTGGTAGCTAACCAAAACCCATGGATACAAGCTTTCTAGGGCACCCCGTTAATCACCCCAACAATGGTCAAGTGGGTTAGTGTAAGATCCAAGCAGTTGTCAGAAATGTAAGGAACCTGATGCATATATCTGAAAGTTATAACGATCAAACATGTCACATACCATGATACCTGGACCAATTACCTCATGGAGCAAGAGTCTTCTCTGATGCAAGTCCAAGCTGATGATGATGGATGTTGCTGCTGCTGACAAGACAAATCCGACGAAGAAGAAGAAGGATGGGCCCTCTAGGGCCATGCTCAGGTCAATCCTGCTCTCGGTACTCCATGTCTAGGACTTGTGGGCCTCGAGACATGATCTCATAGTTATCCCTAGAAATCGGGGATAACAGGTACCATTGTCAACAACATGATAGAAACAAGAAGACGCCAACAAGATCTTCCATCCAAAAACCAGATCGGTCAATTAAATGCATGCTGGAAAGAAAAAGTGAAGAACCTGCATCTCATTGTTTGGTCATGTGAACAAGCCATATCAAAGAAAGAAAAATTATTCACAAAGTTGTCTAGAATAAACTTAGTCGGAAGGACCAACAATTTCCAAGACCCCAACTTAATCCTCAACTCCTTGCCCTTAACTAGGCAAGACTTTGATAATCAGGTTGATATGTTTAAGGCGTTGTCTTTGGAAAAGTTTTACAACATCCTTGAATATGGTCAAGATGATGTTGATGACTGGCTAGTTGACTATTCAATATAGAATGAAGAAATTGATCAGGCTCTGCGTAATCTTTCTATCGACTTCGGGGAATTAGAAAAATGAACTTTTCAACATAAAACTCTAGAATGAGATCAACGTCGCCCCAATGAGAAGCTACATTGAAGAATGGCTCGAAAGGGAATTGACGCAGGTCGCCGACAAAAGGCAACATACAATTACCACGATTCCAACAGCCATTGACGACATCAATGAAAAAACATCAACAAACAAATAGCAAAAGGGGTCATATGTACCATCACTGTAAGTCTACTGATCACATCCTGCTTTGTTTATCAACCCAGTTATTCCACTTTTTAAAATAGAAATGTCTAGCCAAAGACTGATAACTTTCATTTTTTTTTTTTTTCCAAGTATTGTACTCTATCGTCGCCCACTTATTCTTTCTACAGTCCTGTTTCTTGTACATATTTCTCTTATAGTCCGCGAGAGCTCCAATCCTAATCTATATGACAAACGCATTGAAATTTCCGGGAATATATAACAAACTTTTATCTTTTGATATATTTCAAATAAAATTGTTTTTTTTATCTCATTTTATATTTATGTCCTCATACATTTTTTTCTTTCACCAGTTTATATGACAAATGCATTTAAATTTTCAGAAACATGTAACTTTTTTAATATATTTCAAACTAAACTGTTTTTTTATTTCCTTTCATATTTCTGTTGTCATAAATTTTTATCTTCCACTATGCACAAATTGTATTTTGTTATATACTTTAAAAAATAAATGGGGCTCTAGAGGCCACATGTCATTCACTGCATGTATACCACCTGTGCTTAATACTGCTTGCCACATCTCCGTTGCAATTTCGATCTACCTCGGGTATCTTTTCCTATGCCAATTCAACTCGGCAGGGACTACGCTACCACACAACCTTGTTTCGTTATTTCGTTATTGTTGAAATGTCCAAGAGCCCAGCATATGTGAACTTTTTGGTTCCCCAAACTTGTTACGACTGTAAATAATAACAATATTAACATCATCTTTGTATTACCTTGAATCACTCCAACATATGCCTGAATTATGCATCTTTGTATTATCTTAAAGCACTCCAACATATACCTGAATTATGCACGCCACTCTCGAGCACAGAATGATACCTGAATTATGCCTATGCGGAATAAAGTAACCTTTACAGTCACAATGCTTCATTCTATTCTGCCTTTGCACTACACAAAACACACACGCAGTCCATTCTTCCTCCCCACAACCTCAACAGCCAAGATAATATCATCCAGATCAAAGCCTCTGAAGCAGTGCAGTAGTTTCGTAGGTGCCGGTATGGCATCCGACGTGGGTAATTCTGAGGATATCCTAGTTCAATATGTGGTGATGAGAAGAGACTTAATTGAGAACTGGCCAATGGGCAGCATCATCGCTCAGGGCTGTCATGCTGCTGTTGCTGCTGTTTGGATGCACAGGGATGATCCTCATACCTCCAAGTACTGTGGGGACGATAATCTGGACAAAATGCACAAGGTAAACAAAATACAGCAGCCTTGTTTAGCTTTGGATTATTTGTAATTCCAAACTCTCCTTTCAAAACTGCCCTAATGTGTAATTTATCAGCAGAAAGGATCTTCCTACCTATACATAGACATATTTGATATTTACTCAGTGACATGCAAAATGCGCATTCATTATTGGGTTTTTGCCAAATGCATGCAGAATGCATATGCATTATTGGGTGTATTCCAAAATGCCTGCAAAATTCTCATTCCTTATTGGGTGCTTTACCAGATGCCTGCAAAAAACAGACCTTAAATGGTTATTTTTCCAAATCCCTGCAAGTAGTTTTGTTAGGCGTTTTCTCAGTTGACTGCAAAATCCAGATAGCCCTATCGGGTATTCAGGGCTCCCAAGCCGCGGTGAGAACATGGGTGCCTAATAAGCCTCGACTTACTTTTGAACCCCAAGCTTTGCCAGGTCAAAATCAAAATTAGAATTTAGGTGTTTTCCTTTTACAGTTCGACCTATAAATTCTGCCATCTCATTCTCCCATCAAGGTTGCCTCTGCCGACTTAAAGACATGTGATTGAGGACAGTGAGCTGTTAGATGACAAGGAATTCACCCGATATTTGATAATTACGAGGAGCCAAAGCTAAAGGGTAGTGCTGGACAAACAGTATGTTGTAGATGACAGGATCACAAATGTGGAAATAAGACTTAAGAATCAATCATATCGAGCAATGAAGCCACTCTGTATTATTTTGACCTTCTACAAGCAAAATGCAACGATGTCCTGAAAGTGATTATTATAGCAGAATAACGTATCCACCAATTTTTTCTCTATTTGTTTTACTTTTATCACCCACTTGGTTACAAGCACTTATGGTCTAAGGCGTCGATACCGAAGTGGAAAACCTAAGGATTTTGTGTGTATGCATAGAAGTGTAATATTGCCATTGGCAAGAGCTTTGTGTGTCCTGTAACTAAGGCTTAATAAAATGACCATCATTGGATATGTGACAGAGATGTAAGGGTCCGAAGATGCATTTGAGGGCAAAATGATGGCAAAAAGATGCTTATGTTAAGGTTCATCAGAATACCAAGAGTAATGAAAGGTGAAAAGGGAACAATCAAGGAGGCGTTTAGTCGATATTGTGCGTGTCTTGATCCGCTCTTTAGTAAGTGAATGGATGTTGCAATGTTTTTTCATGGAATGACATCCATATGTAATTCCAAGTTGTCGTACTTATAAAGCTGCAGAAATCATATTCTGAGTCGACCCCCAATTTAAGCACTTAAAATTTAAATGAGTTGGGCAGGTTAAGGAGAGCTTTCTTGTATAATTGTGCTTGTAGCATTAGGTAGAACCAGAGTATTAGTGATTTTATATTCCAATGTTGTTGAATTCACAAAACAATAGTATAAACATGGAAGGTAGCCCAACGAGTTGATTGGGCTTGGGCCTAGTCTCCATTGTAGCATGCTTTGATTGCTGTGTGGTTGATTGAATATCGTGTTTATATGGCTGTTCTGATCAAACATTCAAAGAAGTAATTAAGAAATGGCAAAATCAATGAAAAGTTGTTTTTTCGTATTTCTATGAAATGGTTATTTTAAAAGTTTCAGTTTAGATTTTAAGTTCACTTGGAAGTTCCATGCTGTATCATCTCTCCATCATTAAATATTTGAAAAGTTGGAATTTTGTTTTAAGACATTATTTATTTATTTATTTATTTTTTTGTTTCTGGAGGAATCAACAACTAGTCGGGCATGTACCCGTGTGACACAGGGTCGTGTTATCCGATTGCTACCACTATAACCTCCAGGCATGCCAACACGGCCCCTCACGCGGTACACAAGGTAAGTCTAGGGTTTCAAACCGGTGACTTCACATAACGGAGTGCCTTAAAAATACACTCCACCAACTGTTCTACATCCCGGGGGCTTTAAGACATTCTTTATAACATGAAGGCCTATATCGAATTTTGTCAACTTGCAATTTGGTAGCTTCATACGCTGGAATTTCGGCACCCATGAATCAATTCCATAGCATAAAACCAATAAGAAGCATCCCAGCACCCCCTTCAATGGAAGACATCAATTAGGTATCAAGGCTAAGTAAACCATGCTAATCACGGGGATAATAAGCATGCTATGATTGCATAAAAAGTTATTAATTCCATAATCAACAAGGCTGCTTTACATTTGAAATTCTAATGCAATTCCCCATGAATCATATGGATGAGCACCCTGTGATTATTCAATAACCTATAGCGTAATTACCATAGGCTTACATTCAAACTTTTATAACCACCAAATAAAGAAAAACATATGAATTTTGTAAATATTCCCATCTTGATTTACATCATATTGCTTAATCATCATCCTTACCTTTACAAATTTACATGTAACAATCTTTCAAAATATATAATTCAGGTCTTCATTTAATTGGATTTCTAAAGCTTAATACAACACTGACAACGGACTAGTCTTGTAGCAAGGCATATTTTGGATAGAATTTGACTTTAATATAGGTTGCAATAACCTGATTTAATGATCCATTATTGCTTGGTTAATCGACCAGTCATTTTGGTTGGGTCCATGCTTGTAGGCCATATAGTAATTTACACTTTGGAATATTGAACTAAGGCTGGTCCTGCACAATATTCTTTTGCATCATCCTTTTTTATTTGGAATAAACGCTTCCTGTGATTATTAATATAACAATATCTACATTGATTTTACACAAAAAAGAGGTGGCCCACAACCACAACTGCCATGAGCACTAGTAAAACTTGAAATTGGGCTGGGTAGTTACCAAAATGCCCATATGTCCAACATGCCATTATACAAAGTTTTATCAAAAAAAACCATAAGTTCAATAGCCATGGACAAAGACCCTAGGTCTGAGCATAAACAAAGAAGTATCATGCAGCAGGCAAGAGTGCAACATCAGGTGGAGGGTCATATCAGTGGCAACAAGTCATTGGAGCATGAGTTTCTTTTCCATAGGGACACCAAGAAAGATGCAATTTCTTATTAGAACTTTCTTAGTAGACACGCGTGGCAGCAAGAACCTTAGTGTTGGAATTTAATTGCAAGAGCCAGAGGTTTCATGATCCACTTATCAACTTTTTTCTCGACCATCTGAACTACCACCTAATATAGATCTTTGGTGAGGCCTGGAAAGTGAAGGGGATTCCCAGAAACTTAAACACTTGGCTAGTTTGGATCCATGACCAGCCCTGGTCCTTCAACCACTTGGGGATGGGCGTCTAGCTTTCCTTGTAGCACTGGGTTTTAAGCCATTGAACGTTGAAACCCAAAACTACATAGAACATATCGAAACAATCCATATTATTTTCCCATGAGGACTACTTCTCTAAAATGATGAGAAATGAATCATCAACAAGATGCCCATTAGCCAACTGTCCAACATCAAGCTTAGGAAACTAAAGAGAAAGAGTGCACGGTTGTAGAAACCCTTGTCTGAGCATCTTGGTGATTGGTCCTGGCTATGGATTCCTCTCCTAGAGGGGGTTCTCCCCCCCCCTCTAGAGCATGAGATAGCCTTTCGAAGAATGGTTGCTGCACTTGGGAAGGCGACGATGACCCAACCTTCATGCTTTGTAAAGAGGCTGGAAAATGTTTCGGAAGTTTCACTTCCTACTTTGATCTCATGACATATGGCACTGGCCTTCGCAAATCGCGGGTTAATAGGCCAATTTACGGGGATTTGGCCTTCTCCATGAGTGATCCAGATTATTTTGAGAGCGACATGAAGGCAGAAATATAACAGAGATATAGCAAGGAAATACACAAAGATATTGCAAGGAACATAGTAATACAGTAAAACTCAGATTCTATTAATGA
>ML824096.1:123093-135045 GCA_009831015.1 Picea engelmannii | reverse complement strand
CTAGGGACGTCTCCCTTGGGATTAGCCACCCTGAATAGAAAGAGCCCCCCATCGAGGTGACAGTGGGTGGGGAAGCTCCTGTTATGCCAGTTTGACTCTTGCCTTCAAGCTACTTAAACTATCCTACAAACTGAGCGATAACAAGTACCTGCACGAGAGATCTAGCTAGCAGAAGAACGAACATAGCTTGCAAAATAGAGAGGACGAGAGAAAAAAAAGGAGAGAAAAGAACGAGAAAAAATGTATTAACCAAATGAATGAATGATAATTTACACATGATATACTCTGCATAGCTCAACCAATGCGCACTGGAAGAGAAGCCAATGCGCCATAGTGGTGGTCTAGAGAGATTTGGACACACACAGGCAATTACCAGAGTTAACTGCCACCTAATCCTGGTTAACTAGTCATGCAATCTTCAGTTAACTAAGTCACACGTGTGGAAGTGAGAGAAGCACATGCAACTGCTAGTGATAAAATCGAGGTTGCCATGCATGAGTGACTTCCACTAGTCTAACTAAGTGTAACTGGCTATAAACTGAAGAGAATATTCTCCTAGAATGTAGGAGAGGTTCCTAAAAAAATAGGAGACCCTCAATAATGACTAATAAACATAGGAAAATAAGAAAAAATATATATATCCTAGGTGTGTGTAATATCTCCAACACCCCCCGTGAACACTACTATGAGGTAATGAAGAATGGGTCCTGACAACAAGGGCCATATTAGGTACCCAAGAACAATACAACTAATGAACATTGAAGAAATAAAGTGAGGAAAGAGGGAAAACCTCATGGGAAAAACCCCCCCTCAAAGTACAATGTATCAAAAGAAGAGAGACAGTTGCTAAGCAACAGTGTCCTTCACTCTAAGACGATCGCGCAGAGAGTGAAACTTCTGCTCAGTGAAAGTCTTGGTGAAGATGTCAGCAATCTGTTCAGAGAAAGGACAGAATTGCAAGTCGATGATCCTCTTGTGGACTAGATCTTTGATGTAGTGCATATGGATCTCGATATGCTTTGTCCGTTGTTGCTGCACTGGGTCTCTGCAAAACTTGAGAGTACTCTAGTTGTCACACCAAATGACAATCGATCTGTGGAACTGGATGCCCAACTCTGTAAGGAAGTTTTGTAGCCACAATGCCTGGATAGTAGTGTTAACTACTCCTCTATATACTCGGCCTCAGCTAAAGATAGAGCAATAGCAGACTACTTCTTGCTCAACCAACAAATAGGCCCTAAACCCAAACTGAGAGTGTATCTAGATGTGGACTTGCGATCAGTGTTGTCGCTTACCCAGTCAGAATCTGTGAAGCCTATGAGATCCAATGCAAAGCCTGATGCATAATGAATCCCATAGTTGATGGTGCCCTAAACATACCAAAGGATACGCTTTCCAGCCTTCCAGTGTAACTCATGCAGCTCCTGCATGTACCTGGAGACTGCTCCCACTGCATATGATAGGCCTGGTCAGGTGTGGGAGAGATACAACAAACTCCCCACTAGTTGTTTGTACAGAGTGTTGTCAACCAGTGGAGTGTCCCTGTCATCCTCAAGTCTCACCCCAGATAGGAAGGGGGTAGGGGAAGACTTGCAGTTTGTCATGTGAAATCTCTCCATGAGATCCCGAGCATACATGGCTTGAGATATCTTGATGCCTGAATCATCCTGACTAATCTCGAGACCAAGGAAGTAATGGAGTGGACCCATGTCTGTCATCAAAAACATGTCATGTAGAATCCTCTTCACCGCAACAATCGATGAAGTTGAGCAGCCAGTGATCAAAATATCATTCACATAAAGAACTAGAAACAAAAGTGAACCAGTAATCCTAAGCATGTAGACATTTGGATCAGATTTACATCTCACAAAATTCTGGGACAACAGGTAGGAGTCCATCTTGGCGTACCATGCTCTCGGCACCTACTTGAGGCCATAGAGAGACTTCTTGAGCATGCAAACCAAAGATGAATCTTGTATGAAGCCAAGTCGCAGCTCCATGTAAATCTCCTTTGAGAGATCTCCGTGAAGAAATGCATTCTTCACATCCATTTGATGGACTTCCCATCCTGTGGTTGTTGTAATAGCAAGGGCCAAACGAATGGAGTCCATCTTCGCTACTAGAGCAAATGTCTCATCGTAGTCTATGCCATGAACCTGCTGAAAAACTTCGACAACCAGTCTTTCCTTGTATCTGCTAACCTGTCCATCCGCTGCGCTCTTGGTCCTGTAGACCCATCTGCATCTGACAAGCTTTCTTCCTGAAGGAAGCGGAACCAGATCCCAAGTCTGGTTCTCGAGGAGGAAGTTGTACTCCTCCTGCATGGCTGATTCCCAAAAGGGATTCCATGCAGCCTCGCCATAGGTCTGCAAGTTTGAAGACTGAGCCACATAACAATGCATAGGCAACATGGGCTCATTAGCTGTGAGTACATGAGGGGGCTCCTCAAACTGAGATCGAGTCCTCCTGAGATCCGTTGGATCCCCAACAAGATCTCCTGCATCCTGAAGAGTGGTTTGTGCCCACTTGGGCCTCTGTTGTGGCTCCTCATCTGCCTATATTGACTGTGCATCTACATGTTTTGAATCCTCTGACTCTGTATCGGAACTGAGATCTGAAGTAGAGTATGAATGTGTAGACTCATCATCTCGAACTGGTGGAAGGACAAAAGTACCTGCATGCGGCTCATGTGGAGCATGCAAGAGAATTTCCTCAAACTGAACACTACGCTCAATGATGAGAGGGTCTGTAGAGGGATCAATGAGTTTGTATCCCTTCACACCGTCTAGGTATCCAACAATGATACATGCAGTACTCCAAGGATCGAGTGCTTTCCTCTTTTCAGAGGGAATCTGGGCCCATGCACATGAGTCGAAGACACGAAAGTGGGTGACTTTCGGTTTATTGTCGCTCCAAGCCTCAAAAGGAATCCCATCCTTAACAGATCTGTGAGGGGATCTATTCTGAATGTGATTGCCACAGTTAAGTGCCTCAACCCAAAGCTTGGGAAGAACTAATTTTGCATGAAACATGCAAGAGGCCATCTCTTTGAGAGATTTGTTTTCCGCTCAGCAACCCCGTTCTGCTGCGGAGTATATGGTATTGTGTGTTGCAACTGTATCCCAGCCCCAAGACAAAGATTTTGAACATCTCTATTTACGTACTCCCCCCCATTATCTGTACGGAGGGCTTTGATCTTTCTCCCTAATTGAGTCTCAACAAGTGCTTTGAACTCTTTGAGCTGCTCAAAGACCTCGGACTTCTGCCTAAGAAAAAATACCCAAGTATAACGTGAGTAATCATCCAAAAATGTGAGCACGTACCTTGCCTTGTTGATGGATGGATGCGGGAATGGACCCATGAGATCATTGTGAATCAGATCTAATGGAGAGGAGGCCCTGTGAGCCTTCCCCTTCTCAAACTTCTCTTGAGGGTGCTTGCCAAGGACACATCCTTCACAAACCCCTTTGGAAAAGTGGATATCAGGTAATCCGGTGACCATCCCTTTCTTGCTAAGTTGTTGCATGTACCTGAAGTTCAGGTGACCAAACCTCTTGTGCCATAGTCTACTACTGTCATCAGCATGCCTAAGTAGTACAGAGGAATCAGGTTCAATAAACTTAGAAAAATTGTATAACCAATATTGACGATTTACCTCCCCGACAACAATCCTGGAGTTGTCTTACATGTCGAATATGGACACGGAGTCTGGTGTGAACTCCACCTTTTTGCATGAGTCTAAGTGTGTAATCCGATACACCGAAAGAAGATTCACGAAAAGTTGAGGAACATGGAGAATGTTCTCAAAACCTCCATGCTCTAGTTCTACTCTCCCTTTTCCGGCGACGTCGATTGGAGAGTCATCCCCCATGAGGATAGGGGGACCATTGCATGCAGTCAAAGAAGATAAGATATCCTATGTGGCAGCCATATGGTGGGATGTGCCTGAATCCACGATCCAAGCATCGGGTGAAGAGTGAACAGCAACTAATCCATGATGATTACCATTGGGAGCATGATCTTCTGGCTTCTTCTTGGCACCCTCAGGAATTTGATTCCCAAGGTTGTTCTTTTGAAGAATCTGAGTCATAAGGTCTCTTTGCTTCATGCATGCATATTCTGGATGGAATCCTCAATTGCAATAGGTACACTTATGTCCTTTCTTCCCTTTTCTACTTTTGGATCTTGAGGAGTCATTGAAGGGTTTGGAGTACCCTTCCTTCTTTTGTTCTGCATGCACCTTTTCTTTGCGTTTCTTTTCGGATTTCTGATGTTGACAATTGCTGCCATCATGTGCAGCAAGTGCATGCACTTTAGAGTTTTTTATTACACCCATCTTGATGAGTTTGTCTTGCTCTTGAATCAGGGCCTCAATGAAGGTCTCCAAAGAGGGCATAGTCCAAGACGCTCCAGCAGTCAACCTCTGAGTGTGGAAAGCAGAAACAAAAAATGAATAATCCAAACCAAGTTTTGACAAAATGGTGATAAAAATTCGCTTTTCCTCCTTTGATTTATCAACCCACAAGCCATGAGTTGCAACAACAAATCCTTGTACCTTGTGAAGAAATCCTGGATGTTTTCAAAGCTTTTTGGATCTAATGCAAGTAATTCCACCTCAAGCATGTGGCCTCTCATCTCATTTTTTTTACCAAAGAGTCCTTCCATGGTGGTTCAGATGATCTCGTTTGGGGTTTTGCAAGAAGATACATGAAACAGCAACTCAAGGGATATGTGCATGCCGAGGGCTCTGTAAGCCTCATCCATTCTATTGAGGTATTTGGATTATTCAATGGCTGATGTGGGTTCTGTTTCCGTAGCCATGGTTAACCTGTACAATCCTCTATCTTGAAGCAAAATCTCCATCTTTTTGTTCCATTCAAATTAGTTCTACGATGTTAGCATGACAGACGGCGGAGATTCCACTCTTCCTACGTTCTTCAATCTTAAGTACTTGCAAATAAAAAATGTTGGTGCGCCTTCTTCCTAGCAACGTGTGGGCTCTGATACCATGTAAAATGTGGTGAGTACATGCACAAGAGATCTAGCTAGCAGAAGAACGAACACAGCTTGCAAAATAAAGAAGACAAGAGAAAAAAAGGAGAGAAAAGAATGAGAAAAAATGTATTAACCAAATGAATGAATGATATTTTACACGTGATATACTCTCTATAGCTCAACTAATGTGCACTGGAAGAGAAGCCAATGCGCCATAGTGGTGGTCTAGAAAGATCTGGACACACACAGGCAGTTACCGAAGTTAACTGTCGTTGAAATATTGTAACTTCGAAGAATATTCTAATTATAATTGAGTTATTATCTTATAGATCAAATCCCCTTTTTTGGATTGATCATGTCGGGTCTTGTATAAGACCAAATCCCCTTTTGTGGATTGGTCAGACCATGGTTATATGGTGGTATTTGAGAAGTCGGATCCTAGGGTTTATTAAAGTGGTTTTAACCACTATTGGAAGAAGTCGGCCCTGCTTGGTGAAGAGACATAACCCTAGTGCCCCCTCAGCTAGTATAAATAAGTGAGGATGGCGCCTCATTCATTCACTCACTCACTCACTCAACAAGTGTGCATCTTTTGAAGGTAGTTGCAATTACAAGAAGGAGAAGAGAGGCGCATGCTCAGTTTTGGATATTCTTTAATGTTTTGGTCTAAGTCTTGGCATTGTATTGGCAATCTATTATTGAGGAAGTTTTGTTGGGTTTTCTCCCCCGTGAGGGTACCTTGTGATTGTGTTTCTTTCAATGATCCTTACGCTATTATTCTCTATTAAATTGAAAAGAACTTAATAGCAGCTCTAAATTTAACATGGTATCATAGCTAAATTGAATAGAGCACCTTTCACTGGGTAACCAAAAACATCATTGTTGTCGTACAAGAAAATTAGGGCATTTTATTGGAAAGGAATTTCTGCCTAAAAACCATCTCGAAAAGTACACCCTACCTTAGAGCATCATTTGGCAGCTTGCACCTTTTCAGTGCCCAGAGCCTCCGGAAAGTGAAACCCTAGTTTTGACTGGTACCAGAAAACCAAAAAACCAGGAAACCAAAACCAGTACTAGTCCATATTTGCACAGGTCCAATTTCAAGGGGTAAAATTTGGATTTTTTGAAAACAGACAACTCCAACCTACTCGCCTCAACCCAGCACATCTCCTGGTAAGTACAAATTCATTTTCTGAGCACTTTCATTTTTTGGTCATTTTCCCAGCTCCAAGTCAAGATATCTACAAGCACCAAGCTTGTTGACAAATTAAAGGTGTGGAAAACTTTTGTGGCTGGAAGTACAGAATTGGACTCATTCTTGAAGAGAATGACCTTGCAAAATTCATAAAAGAAAATGTACCAGAACCCGAAGAAGATGCAGCCAATGCAAAGTACGAGAAAGACATGGTTAAGGCCAAAAGGATCATTGCAGACTCCATTAAAGATCACTTGATCCCTCAGGTATCTTCCAAGAATACTCCAAAAGAGATGTTTGATGCCCTAACCAGAATGTATGAAGGAAAGAACATCAACTAGAAGATGAACTTGAGAACCCAACTCAAGAATACAAAGATGAAGAAAGGAGAAACAGTTCAAAACTTTCTCTAGGGTTACTCATTTCAAAGAACAGCTAGAAGCAATTGGAGACAACTTGGATGAAGATGAACTCATCATGACAACTCTTAATGGTCTCACAAGACCTTGGGATGCCTTCATCCAAACCATTTGTGCAAGAAAAGAAAAACTCCAATTTGACAGTCTTTGGGAAGAATGTGTTCAAGAAGAAGCAAGAGTAGCCAACCGAGAAGCAATACTATTAAGGGATGAAGACCAAGCCCTAGCTGCTCAAGCTAAAGGAGGAAAGAAAAGGTCTCATTTCCAAAAGGAGACCCACCTTCATAAGGAATCTCACTCCCCAAAGAGATTCACCCACTTCCATAAAGAATCTCACCCTCTAAGGAGATTCCAGAAATATCAGAAGGGTCAAAGAAAAGAAAAAGATTTATCCTCTTAGCAATGTTATCATTGTGATAAGATGGGACACGTTGCTAAGAATTGTCCCGCTAGAAGGGAAGAATACAAGAAAAGAAATAACAAAAGACATCATGCCCATGCAGTTAAAGATGATGAGCCACCCACGAAGTTGACTAAAGAAGAGATTGAAGATTATGTTTTATTTTCTGCCCTCTTAGGACCTATGACACATGGAGAGGACACTTGGGCATAGACAGTGGTGCCTCTAAGCACACGACAAGTCAGAGAGACATTCTCTCTAGCCTTACAAAAAAAGACTTTCCCCAGAAAGTTTCACTCGGAGATGATTACCAGTACCCTATCAAAGGAATGGGAGAATCCACCTACAAACTTGATTCAGGGACTCCGATGAGAATGAAGGATGTACTTTATGTACCAGATTTGACAAAGAACTTACTTTTTATCTCAGCTTTAGATAAGAAAGGTTTCAGGGTTGCATTCATAGATGGTGAAGTTCTTATGTGGCCTAAAAAAAAACCATAGAAGATGCAATTGTTATTGGAACAGAAGAAGGTGGCTTGTATAAGTTAAAAGGTCGCTCAGATGCAGCCTTGACTCACTCCACTGAGAGTCCTTGTGAACTTTGGCATAGAAGACTAACTCACATCAACTAGAAAGCCTTACCATATGTAAGCAAGGTAGTTATAGGTTTACCAGAAGTCAAGGTTAATCATGAAGGTGTATGCGAGGGATGTGCACAAGGAAAGAACATAAAGAATCCTTTCCCAAAGAGCGACAATAAAGTAGAAGGAATCTTGGAGCTCATCCACTCAGATGTATGTGGTCCAATGCCATCAACCTCTCTAAGTGGGTATGTATACTATGTGTCATTTATTGATGATTATTCTCACAAGACTTGGGTTTATTTCTTGAAGTCAAAAGATGAAGTATCCGGAAAGTTCAAGGAATTAAAGCCTTGGTAGAAAATCTCTTTGAAAGAAAGATCAAGATACTCAGGTCAGATAATGGAGGAGAATACACATCAAATGAATTTGGAATCTTTTGCAGAGATGTCAAGATTAAGAGGGAGCTCACCACTCCCTATAATCCTCAGCAAAATGGTGTAGCAGAAAGAAAGAATAGAACAATAATGGAAGTAGTGAAGACTATGATCCACGATCAAGATCTTCCAATGCACTTATGGGCTAAAGCAGCAAGAGAAACAGTTTATGTCCAAAACAGATTATCCCATAGTGCACTTGGATTCAAAACCCCCGAAGAAATGTTCTCCAGAAAGAAGCCAGAAGTAAGCCATCTCAAGATATTTGGTTGTCCAATGTTTGTAAAGAAAGGAGAACTAAGATGGATCCTTCARGAAAGAAGGGAATATTTGTTGCATACTGTGAGGTCTCTAATGCCTTCAAAATTTACATACCAGGTTACCATCATATTGAGATCRGCAAAGATGCAACCTTTGATGAAGATGCATCACTCAAAAGATCAAGGAAATGCTAACTTGAAGAAGTATATGAAGAAGAACCTGTAGTTCCCAKAGTTGCAAAACCTGTGAAGGAAGTTACAGTTAGCCCTAATGATGAGATTCTAGAAGATCATGATATGATAGAATCTCAAGAACCTCCCCAGATGACRATCTCTCAAAAGAGAAAGCCAGCTTGGGCAAGGGAACTTATTCAAGATGGAGAGAAGTATGGTGCCCCAGAAGGAACCATGAGACAAAGCAAGAAACCTAAGCCACTCTCTRGTTATATGGCCTTGATGTGTGATCTCATAGAAAAGGAACCTACTTGCTTTGAAGAAGCYATTYAGRAGAAAGAATGGGTGGATGCCATGACAAAAGAATACCAGTCCATTATAAAGAATGATGTATGGGAAGTAGTTCCCAAACCAAAGAACAAAGATGCGGTATCTTCCTAGTGGGTATACAAGATAAAACATGCARCAGACATAAGTATTGAAAAACATAAAGCAAGATTTGTGGCTCGTGGTTTTTCTCAAAAGGAAGGTATTGATTATGAAGAGACATTTGTTCCTGTAGCCAGATACACTTCTATTCGAACCATCATAGCTCTTGTAGCCAAAATTAAGTGGAAGTTACACCAGATGGATGTGAAAACAACTTTCCTAAATGGTGTTATTGAAGAAGAAGTGCATACAGAACAATCAAAAGGGTTTGCAGTTGAAGATAGAAAGACTCATGTCTGTAGGTTGAAGAAGGCTATGTACGGGTTGAAGCAAGCTCCTAGAGCTTGGTCTGGCAGAATTGATAGTTTCCTGACGAGCTTGGGCTTTACCAAGAGTAAAGTTGATTCTAACCTTTACTTCAAGGTTATGAATGATGAGCCAGTTATATTGTTGTTGTATGTGGATGACTTATTCTTAACAAAAGAAGAAAAGCTCATCACAGATTGTAAGAAGAAGCTCGCTGCAGAATTTGAGATGAAAAACCTAGGCCTGATGCATTATTTCTTAGGTCTTGAAGTTTGGCAGAGCCCAGAGAAAATCTTCCTTAACCAAGGGAAGTATGTAGTCGAAATACTGAAGAGGTTTGACATGTTAGAATGCAAAGCCATGAATACACCCATGGAAACAAAGTTGAAGCTCTTGGTTGATACTTCGTCAGAATTAGTTAATGCTACTTTGTACAGACAGATTATTGGTTCGTTGATGTATCTGACAAATATCGGGCCAAATATATGTTTTGTTGTGAACACCTTGAGTCAATATCTGGTAGAGCCCAGATGTGTTCACCTTGTAGCTGCAAAGCATGTGATGAGATACCTTAAGGGTACATTGGAATATGGTCTCTGCTATACTGGAGATCATGACTTCAGATTGTATGGTTATACTGATTTAGATTGGGCTGGAAGTGTTTATGATAGAAAGAGCACTTCGGGATGTTGTTTCAGTCTAGGGTCAGCCATGACTTCATGGCAAAGCAGGAAGTAATCCAGTATTGCTCTTAGCACGGAAAAAGCGGAATACATTGCAGCATGTTCCGCCAGTTGTGAATCCATATGGCTTCGGAAGTTGTTGACAGGTTTGTTCGATCTGGAGATGGAAGCCACCGTGATTCTATGTGATAACCAGAGTTGTATAAAGATGACGGAGAACCCAGTGTTCCATGATAAGTCGAAGCACATAGAAATCCGATATCACTACATTTGTGATATGGTGCAGAGGGGAGTTGTAAAGCTCCAATATGTTGGCACAGATGAGCAGGTTGCAGATGTGTTGACCAAGCCTCTGTTTCGTGTAAAGCTTGAATACTTTCGAGACAAGCTTGGTATAGTCCAAAAGGACCTCCCTTGAAAGGGGGAGTGATGTTGATGATACTATGGTATCCTAACCAATAGCAGGTAGCTCAGTTAGGATTTTATATCCTAGGGGACTGATCATCCCTGGACAGATCCCGAAGGTCCGGTAAGGACGGTCTGTCAGAGTACCTATGCATGTATATGCCAGCTGTGGTCAGTAGTGGTAGCTCCATTAGGATTAGGATTTTATATCCTAGGGAATCTTTTGATTCCTAGGAAGATCCCGAAGGTCTAGTAAGGACGGTCTGTCAAAGTACCACGTGGTAGCTCCATTAGGATTTTATATCCTAGGGAATCTTATGATTCCTGAGCAGATCCCGAAGGTTCAGTAAGGACGGTCTGTCAGAGTACCACAAAATGTTGTTGTTACACCTGCCTCATTCTGTTTCCATATGATGATGATGTTGTTATCTCAGCCTCGTGCTGTTGTTGATGATGTTGTACTAACATCATGTTGTTAATGATGGTGTTGGTGATGTTGTTGCCTTAGCGTCATGCTAATTGATGTTGATGCAGATGATGATGATGTTATTCCAGCTCCATGCTGTGAACGATGATGTTATTGACGATGAGAAAAACTTTCGATGATTTGTAGATATGCCAGTCAATGTTCCAGATGCTTATGATGTTGTTGCCCCCTCTCTCTCCCGATGATTTGTAGATATGCCAATCAATGTTCCAGATGCTTATGATGTTGTTGCCCCCTCTCTCTCCCGATGATGTTGTATTGGGTTATGTCTATAGAATACCCTTCTCGTTAAGGGGGAGTGTTGAAATATCGTAACTTCGAAGAATATTCTAATTATAATTGAGTTATTATCTTATAGATCAAATCCCCTTTTGTGGATTGATCATGTCGGGTCTTGTATAAGACCAAATCCCCTTTTGTGGATTGGTCAAACCATGGTTATATGGTGGTATTTGAGAAGTCGGATCCTAGGGTTTATTAAAGTGGTTTTAACCACTATTGGAAGAAGTCGGCCCTGCTTGGTGAAGAGACATAACCCTGGCACCCCCTCAGCTAGTATAAATAAGTGAGGATGGTGCCTCATTCATTCACTCACTTAGTCACTCAACAAGTGCGCATCTTTTGGAGGTAGTTGCAGTTACAAGAAGGAGAAGAGAGGCGCATGCTCAGTCTTGGATATTCTTTAGTGTTTTGGTCTAAGTCTTGGCATTGTATTGGCAATCTATTATTGAGGAAGTTTTGTTGGGTTTTCTCCCCCATGAGGGTTTCCCAGGATAAAATGTGGTGTACCTTGTGATCGTGTTTCTTTCAGTGATCCTTATGCTATTATTCTCTAGTAAATTGAAAAGAACTTAATAGCAGCTCTAAATTTAACAACTGTCACCTAGTCCTAGTTAATTAGTCATGCAATCTTCAGTTAACTGAGTCACACGTGTGGAAGTGAGAGAAGCACATGCAACTGTTGGTGATAAAACCGAGGTTGCCATGCATGAGTGACTTCCACTAGTGTAACTAAGTGTAATTGGCTCTAAACTGAAGAGAATATTCTCCTAGAATGTAGGAGATGTTCCTAAAAAATAGGAGACCCTTAATAATGACTAATAAACATAGGAAAATAAGGAAAAATAATAATAATAATATCCTAGGTGTGTGTAATATCTCCAACATGGGAAACATCGT
>ML824096.1:108759-123043 GCA_009831015.1 Picea engelmannii | reverse complement strand
TCATTAATAGAATCTGAGTTTTACTGTATTACTATGTTCCTTGCAATATCTTTGTGTATTTCCTTGCTATATCTCTGTTATATTTCTGCCTTCATGTCGCTCTCAAAATAATCTGGATCACTCATGGAGAAGGCCAAATCCCCGTAAATTGGCCTATTAACCCGCGATTTGCGAAGGCCAGTGCCATATGTCATGAGATCAAAGTAGGAAGTGAAACTTCCGAAACATTTTCCAGCCTCTTTACAAAGCATGAAGGTTGGGTCATCGTCGCCTTCCCAAGTGCAGCAACCATTCTTCGAAAGGCTATCTCATGCTCTAGAGGGGGGGGGAGAACCCCCTCTAGGAGAGGAATCCATAGCCAGGACCAATCACCAAGATGCTCAGACAAGGGTTTCTACAACCGTGCACTCTTTCTCTTTAGTTTCCTAAGCTTGATGTTGGACAGTTGGCTAATGGGCATCTTGTTGATGATTCATTTCTCATCATTTTAGAGAAGTAGTCCTCATGGGAAAATAATATGGATTGTTTCGATATGTTCTATGTAGTTTTGGGTTTCAACGTTCAATGGCTTAAAACCCAGTGCTACAAGGAAAGCTAGACGCCCATCCCCAAGTGGTTGAAGGACCAGGGCTGGTCATGGATCCAAACTAGCCAAGTGTTTAAGTTTCTGGGAATCCCCTTCACTTTCCAGGCCTCACCAAAGATCTATATTAGGTGGTAGTTCAGATGGTCGAGAAAAAAGTTGATAAGTGGATCATGAAACCTCTGGCTCTTGCAATTAAATTCCAACACTAAGGTTCTTGCTGCCACGCGTGTCTACTAAGAAAGTTCTAATAAGAAATTGCATCTTTCTTGGTGTCCCTATGGAAAAGAAACTCATGCTCCAATGACTTGTTGCCACTGATATGACCCTCCACCTGATGTTGCACTCTTGCCTGCTGCATGATACTTCTTTGTTTATGCTCAGACCTAGGGTCTTTGTCCATGGCTATTGAACTTATGGTTTTTTTTGATAAAACTTTGTATAATGGCATGTTGGACATATGGGCATTTTGGTAACTACCCAGCCCAATTTCAAGTTTTACTAGTGCTCATGGCAGTTGTGGTTGTGGGCCACCTCTTTTTTGTGTAAAATCAATGTAGATATTGTTATATTAATAATCACAGGAAGCGTTTATTCCAAATAAAAAAGGATGATGCAAAAGAATATTGTGCAGGACCAGCCTTAGTTCAATATTCCAAAGTGTAAATTACTATATGGCCTACAAGCATGGACCCAACCAAAATGACTGGTCGATTAACCAAGCAATAATGGATCATTAAATCAGGTTATTGCAACCTATATTAAAGTCAAATTCTATCCAAAATATGCCTTGCTACAAGACTAGTCCGTTGTCAGTGTTGTATTAAGCTTTAGAAATCCAATTAAATGAAGACCTGAATTATATATTTTGAAAGATTGTTACATGTAAATTTGTAAAGGTAAGGATGATGATTAAGCAATATGATGTAAATCAAGATGGGAATATTTACAAAATTCATATGTTTTTCTTTATTTGGTGGTTATAAAAGTTTGAATGTAAGCCTATGGTAATTACGCTATAGGTTATTGAATAATCACAGGGTGCTCATCCATATGATTCATGGGGAATTGCATTAGAATTTCAAATGTAAAGCAGCCTTGTTGATTATGGAATTAATAACTTTTTATGCAATCATAGCATGCTTATTATCCCCGTGATTAGCATGGTTTACTTAGCCTTGATACCTAATTGATGTCTTCCATTGAAGGGGGTGCTGGGATGCTTCTTATTGGTTTTATGCTATGGAATTGATTCATGGGTGCCGAAATTCCAGCGTATGAAGCTACCAAATTGCAAGTTGACAAAATTCGATATAGGCCTTCATGTTATAAAGAATGTCTTAAAGCCCCCGGGATGTAGAACAGTTGGTGGAGTGTATTTTTAAGGCACTCCGTTATGTGAAGTCACCGGTTTGAAACCCTAGACTTACCTTGTGTACCGCGTGAGGGGCCGTGTTGGCATGCCTGGAGGTTATAGTGGTAGCAATCGGATAACACGACCCTGTGTCACACGGGTACATGCCCGACTAGTTGTTGATTCCTCCAGAAACAAAAAAATAAATAAATAAATAAATAATGTCTTAAAACAAAATTCCAACTTTTCAAATATTTAATGATGGAGAGATGATACAGCATGGAACTTCCAAGTGAACTTAAAATCTAAACTGAAACTTTTAAAATAACCATTTCATAGAAATACGAAAAAACAACTTTTCATTGATTTTGCCATTTCTTAATTACTTCTTTGAATGTTTGATCAGAACAGCCATATAAACACGATATTCAATCAACCACACAGCAATCAAAGCATGCTACAATGGAGACTAGGCCCAAGCCCAATCAACTCGTTGGGCTACCTTCCATGTTTATACTATTGTTTTGTGAATTCAACAACATTGGAATATAAAATCACTAATACTCTGGTTCTACCTAATGCTACAAGCACAATTATACAAGAAAGCTCTCCTTAACCTGCCCAACTCATTTAAATTTTAAGTGCTTAAATTGGGGGTCGACTCAGAATATGATTTCTGCAGCTTTATAAGTACGACAACTTGGAATTACATATGGATGTCATTCCATGAAAAAACATTGCAACATCCATTCACTTACTAAAGAGCGGATCAAGACACGCACAATATCGACTAAACGCCTCCTTGATTGTTCCCTTTTCACCTTTCATTACTCTTGGTATTCTGATGAACCTTAACATAAGCATCTTTTTGCCATCATTTTGCCCTCAAATGCATCTTCGGACCCTTACATCTCTGTCACATATCCAATGATGGTCATTTTATTAAGCCTTAGTTACAGGACACACAAAGCTCTTGCCAATGGCAATATTACACTTCTATGCATACACACAAAATCCTTAGGTTTTCCACTTCGGTATCGACGCCTTAGACCATAAGTGCTTGTAACCAAGTGGGTGATAAAAGTAAAACAAATAGAGAAAAAATTGGTGGATACGTTATTCTGCTATAATAATCACTTTCAGGACATCGTTGCATTTTGCTTGTAGAAGGTCAAAATAATACAGAGTGGCTTCATTGCTCGATATGATTGATTCTTAAGTCTTATTTCCACATTTGTGATCCTGTCATCTACAACATACTGTTTGTCCAGCACTACCCTTTAGCTTTGGCTCCTCGTAATTATCAAATATCGGGTGAATTCCTTGTCATCTAACAGCTCACTGTCCTCAATCACATGTCTTTAAGTCGGCAGAGGCAACCTTGATGGGAGAATGAGATGGCAGAATTTATAGGTCGAACTGTAAAAGGAAAACACCTAAATTCTAATTTTGATTTTGACCTGGCAAAGCTTGGGGTTCAAAAGTAAGTCGAGGCTTATTAGGCACCCATGTTCTCACCGCGGCTTGGGAGCCCTGAATACCCGATAGGGCTATCTGGATTTTGCAGTCAACTGAGAAAACGCCTAACAAAACTACTTGCAGGGATTTGGAAAAATAACCATTTAAGGTCTGTTTTTTGCAGGCATCTGGTAAAGCACCCAATAAGGAATGAGAATTTTGCAGGCATTTTGGAATACACCCAATAATGCATATGCATTCTGCATGCATTTGGCAAAAACCCAATAATGAATGCGCATTTTGCATGTCACTGAGTAAATATCAAATATGTCTATGTATAGGTAGGAAGATCCTTTCTGCTGATAAATTACACATTAGGGCAGTTTTGAAAGGAGAGTTTGGAATTACAAATAATCCAAAGCTAAACAAGGCTGCTGTATTTTGTTTACCTTGTGCATTTTGTCCAGATTATCGTCCCCACAGTACTTGGAGGTATGAGGATCATCCCTGTGCATCCAAACAGCAGCAACAGCAGCATGACAGCCCTGAGCGATGATGCTGCCCATTGGCCAGTTCTCAATTAAGTCTCTTCTCATCACCACATATTGAACTAGGATATCCTCAGAATTACCCACGTCGGATGCCATACCGGCACCTACGAAACTACTGCACTGCTTCAGAGGCTTTGATCTGGATGATATTATCTTGGCTGTTGAGGTTGTGGGGAGGAAGAATGGACTGCGTGTGTGTTTTGTGCAGTGCAAAGGCAGAATAGAATGAAGCATTGTGACTGTAAAGGTTACTTTATTCCGCATAGGCATAATTCAGGGATCATTCTGTTCTCGAGAGTGGCGTGCATAATTCAGGTATATGTTGGAGTGCTGTAAGATAATACAAAGATGCCTAATTCGGGCATCGGTTGGAGTGCTTCAAGGTAATACAAAGATGATGTTAATATTGTTATTATTTACACTCTAACAAGTTTGGGGATGTCATAAATAACCAAAAAGTTCACATATGCTTGGCTCTTGGACATTTCAACAATAACGAAATAACGAAACAAGGTTGTGTGGCAGCGTAGTCCCTGTGGAGTTGAATTGAGATAGGAAAAAGTACCCGAGGTAGATGGAAACTACAACGGAGATGTGGCAAGCAGTATTAAGCACAGGTGGTATACATGCAGTAAATGACATGTAGCCTCTAGAGCCCCATTTATTTTTTAAAGTATATAACAATATACAATTTGTGCATAGTGGAAGATAAAAATTTATGACTACAGAAATATGAAAGGAGATAAAAAAACAGTTTAGTTTGAAATATATTAAAAAAGTTACATGTTCCTGAAAATTTAAATGCATTTGTTATATAAACTGGTGAAAGAAAAAAATGTATGAGGACATAAATATAAAATGAGATAAAAAAACAGTTTTATTTGAAATATATCAAAAGATAAAAGTTTGTTATATATTCCCGGAAATTTCAATGTGTTTGTCATATAGATTGGGATTGGGGCTCTCGCGGACTATAAGAGAAATATGTACAAGAAACAGGACTGTAGAAAGAAGAAGTGGGCGACGATAGAGTACAATACTTGGAAAAAAAAAAAAAAAAATTGAAAGGTATCAGTCTTTGGCTAGACATTTCTATTTTAAAAAGTGGAATAACTGAGTTGATAAACAAAGCAGGATGTGATCAGTAGACTTACAGTGATGGTACATATGACCCCTTTTGCTATTTGTTTGTTGATGCTTTTTCATTGATGTCGTCGATGGCTGCTAGAATCGTGGTAACTGCCTGTTGCCTTTTGTCGGCGGCCTGCTTCAATTCCCTTTCGAGCCATTCTTCAATGTAGCTTCTCATTGGGGCGACGTTGATCTCATTCCAGATTTTTATGTTGAAAAGTTCATTTTTCTAATTCCCCGAAGTCGATAGAAAGATTACGCAGAGCCTGATCAATTTCTTCATTATGTACTGAATAGTCGACTAGCCAGTCATCGACATCATCTTGACCATATTCAAGGATGTTGTAAAACTTTTCCAAAGACAACGCCTTAAACATATCAACCTGTTTATCGAAGTCTTGCCTAGTTAAGGGCTAGGAGTTGACGATTAAGTTGGGGTCTTGGAAATCGTTGGTCCTTCCGACTAAGTTTCTTCTAGACAGCTTTGTGAATAATTTTTTTTTCTTTGATATGGCTTGTTCACATGACCAAACAATGAGATGCAGGTTCTTCACTTTTTCTTTCCAGCATGCATTTAATTGACCGATCCGGTTTTTGGATGGAAGATCTTGTTGTCGTCTTCTTGTTTCTATCATGTTGTTGACAATGGTACCAAAAGGAAGGACCATGTTTAAATAGAAATGTTCTTCATCTTTTAACTCCGCCTACAAATGTTCGAGCAAATTATGTGCCTGGTTCCAAGGGAAGTCATGGTTTGTGATATTTCTCACGCCTCAGTAACCAGTGCCATTCTTTTCTTGATATTATTCTCCACATATTCTCTACACGATGCAAGGAGGTTGGAGGATCCTTTTAACTTGGTTGCAGGGGTGACAGGCATGGCTATTGCCAAAGAATTGGCAAGCAATGGCATAGGAATCAAAGCCTCTTCCAATTCCTTGACCTGGTCCTTCAGTCTAGCATTCTCGGCCTTGATGTCTCCAATGGAATTATGAAGTGCATCTCCGGTCGCTATGTGAAGTTGACATACCTGGGACGACCGCATGTTCGCAAGGTTAACCTCTAAACGAGATTTTCCTTTCTTATTTTTTACATTTTTTTTTCAATAATCAATTTTTTGGACTAGCTGTCAAAAACAGCGCTCTGGAACACGAAGGATTCATCTTCGTTAAAATTTTCGGTATTAGATATGTCCATTGGATGACTATGTTGGATTGCGTCTCCAAGCTGATCAAGGTAGCGAAGTACGTTATCCAGATCAGACTCATGTTCCATGTTCTCACTCTGAATTTCGGGCTCTTCCGCCTGTCCCACAATTTTTTTTCTCTTCTTGTATATTGAAAGCTTGTGAGAACTATCAATTTTAGAGTGAAGAAGGTCATTATCTCCTCCTCCGTTTGAAGAACTTTGAGTTGCTTTGTTGTTGTGGTGGGTCGTTGGAGCGATGCTCCTGGATGTCGTACTTTTGGGAGTGTTATTCGTCGATTGAACACTCTTCTCACCGGGGCCTTTTTCCTATTGCATGTACAATTTAGTGTTGCTTTGCAGTGTGTCTAGGTTGCCTGTATCAAAAGCAGGAGCGTTGTTGCCAGTGCCTCTGTTTTCGGTCAGGTGTTTTTTGAAAAAACAATTGTCGAAGCCAAGTGTTTGTAAATGTTGTACAAAAATTTTATTGGGGTCGAACCCTCTTAGGATTTCAACATATCTCAGGTTCAAGTTGCTAGAATGGGCTGTGAATTCGTCAATTTTGTTGACGTTCTTCAACACGAAGTCCCCGACTTTCCAAGGCAAAGGAATGAACTATTTTTTCTCTTCTCTTGGGATAGATGCAACCAGTAGTTGTATTTCTGTGCTACTTCTGTAGCAAACATTCTGTCTGTAATGTGACATGGAAGGAGAGCAGGTTTTTCCCTAGAGCCAAAACCTCAAAACAGATACGAATCCATTAAAAACCTCATAAAAACAGTGGGAGACCTTGTGCTTCCACAAAACAACAAAACTTTGAAAACAGATACGAATCCATTAAAAACCTCATAAAAACAGTGGGAGGCCTTATGCTTCCATAAGGCCTGGTACCAGAACGTTACTAGGTCGAATTCCCAATTGACATTCTTGGACAGAGACAATTCTGGAAACTGACAGCAATGTGCTATCACAAAAACTTAGGATGACATAAAATTTATTTTCCCTTTTGAAGCTTGACAATTGGGAACATATTTCATGGGAAATAAGCTTGCCCCAATAAAAAATGGTTTGTTCCTTGACTGTGAAATACAAAATATAAAGACCCATCCGGGAAATAGTTGTTGTGGACTCCTGTCTCGTTATTCTTGTAAACAACAAGGCAATTTCGCGGAATGGATTTCTAAAGGAACTAACTTGCAAGCTTGTGATATCTTCAAAAACTACCATCGGGTCTTCCAATAAATTGGGCAAGAGGTCCAACTCGCTATTATGCTTTGCTAGGAATTGTTTGGAATCTTCTCCTTTGAATGTCAATGTTGGCTCCGATAATCTTAACATCTGGCGGAAGACCTGGGGTGACAAAGAAACAGAAAAGTGGTCCCGCAGTGGAATAATTCTTTTGTCTGAAATAAATTTATCGGGGCACCAAGAGACCAGCTCCTTACAGTCAAAGACTTCAGGGACACAGCCTGCACGAGCAATCCCAGAGGTCCAAATTACTTCGTTCTGGCGGCAGGAGTTTGTTGAGGAAAAAAAATGAATTGATCTTACTCAAGCATTCTCAGACTTTACTTGGGTAAAGTAAAGTAGACGGGAATATCACCCTATGTTTATAGCCAACAAAATATATATCCTAACTCACAAGTATTAATTATAAGTACTTAGGCTAGTCTTTTATCAACAAAAAACTTGCTGGAAATTCACTTTTTATGTATTTTTATGAACATATCAGTCGCTGAAATAAATGTAAGAACAAAAGTAAAGACACCAAGATGATACTCAAGATATATGAGACATAAAGTAATCCTTTATTTCATTCCAATTCACCAAAGAATCATTGTCTTTACAAAACTTTGTCAGTGTTTCATGGAAACCTGCATAGGAGATCTAGCTAAAGCAAGTACAAACAAAGCTTATCAAGAAAAGAAGAGAGATTCAATATGGAAGAATGAGAAAATATATTTACACTACTCCAATGAGCTGATGATTGATACATAGATCATGATCAATATGATACAATGAATGAGTGGAATACACTCATATATAGGAAAAAACATTCCATAATTAAGAAAAGCAATCAAGCAGTTAGCTTTCCTTAGGAATGCATGCATGCATAATAGTGATGGTAAAAATAGAAAGTATAAAATAGAACTAGTCAGTTAACTCCCACTAAACTAATGTGTCGAAAATAAGAAATTTCTCCAACACCCCCCCTGAACATCACTATGGAGTAAAAAAAGAGTCTCGGCTATTAGGCCATTTTAGGTACTCATGTACAATGCAACTAATGAACACTGAATAAAAGTGAGGAAAGGGGGAAAACCACGTGGGAACAAAACCCCCCCTCAAAAGATAATGTATCAAAAGAAGAAAATAACAGTTGCTAGACAATTATGTTATTCACTGCCAGACGATCCTGCAAAGTCTGAAACTTCTCCTCATTGAAAGTCTTCGTGAAGATGTAGAAATCTTTATGGATCTGATGAAGTCCTTTGGCAACCTGTCGGGCCTTGTACTTCTTGATCCTATGGACCCATCTGCACCTGAAAATATTCTTTTCTGGTGGAAGTGGAACCAGATTCCAAGTCTGGTTTTGTAGGAGTGAGTCATACTCTTTATGCATGGTTGCTTGCCATAATGGATTTCCCACAACCCTATTGTAGTTATGTGGATCAGTATATTGAACCATATAGCAATGCATGGGCATCGTAGGTTCTGAAGCTGAAAGTACATGAGAAGGCTCCTCATGCGGAGATCGAGTCATCCTCGAATCCAATGGATTCCCTGCAAGTTTTCCTGCTGCCTGAAGTGTGGTTTGTGCCTTCTTAAGCATCTGTTGAAGCTTCGGCATTGGCTTCTTATCTAGTTGTACTACCTTCTTATTTCCATGTATAGAATCTGAGTGTATGGAATCATCTCTAATGTTTGAAATTGATGGAAGAACAAGAGTATATGCATGTTGCACCGGAGGTGCATGCAAAGTACTCTCCTTATGTGTAAGTAGAATAGAGGAGTCATCGTCAGAAAACCTAGTGAATTTATACAACCTTGACTTGTGATTCACCTCACCAATTGCAATAATGGAATTGTCATGCATGTCAATTATTGAAACTGAATCTGATGTAAATTCAACCTTTTTACCTTTCTAAGTGATCTGATAAACTGAGAGCAGATTCATAGAAATCTTTGGAAAATGTAAAACATTTTCAAAATTGTCATTGTGGAGTTCCACTCTCCCTTCTCCTACTACTGCTACTGGAGTATCATAGTTATCGGATAAATCGGTAGGTGGGACACTAACAGATCTCCCTAGATCCACCTGGATCTAGAACAAAACAGGACAAGACATGACTCTTTCTCTAAGTTGCGGTCATTGAATCTACTACTAAGAAGGAATGAGTGACAAACCTTTATATTGCTTCCCTAGGTCTCTGTTGTTGCCGCTTCGCTCCGGTGTTCTTGTGAAATCAGGTCCAAGATAACACAAACCAACCAAAGACTGAAAAACGAACGAAGACTGAGCTCGAGGTTTTTCCTAGAAAACCTTAAAAAGTAGTCGTACATGCAACAAAAAGAAAAAACACCCGTACCCCCTCGTTCGTACTTCAAAGTTGCTATATCTGCGAAAAAACATACTCACAAGGCTATTAGGGTATTAGGTTTTATAAACAAAGTAATAAAAATAATATAAAAAATCAATAAGAAATAGTAAAAAGTGAATAAATATGGGTGAAAAGGACTTTTTACCATTTCATTGTTACTTTACCCAAAAACTTGTCCAACATACCTCATTTTCCCCCAAATTTCTTTGCTCAATTGCGGGAGGCACAAGTGATCATTTGGCGAACGGTTTCAACGAACGTGGTAATCTCTTGATTCTCCAACTTTTCCATGGTTTATTTTTTGTTTTTATTGACAATTTTTAGGGTTTTGAGTCCATTTTAGGGTTGGAACATGCACTCAAGCATTCTCACGGGTGGGATTCAAGGCATCTATGAGAATCTTGCACTATGCAAAAGGTTCACCTGCGAGGGCCGAAAAATGGATTTTAATGTGTGGTTTTGCTCAATAAAAATTATGCAAGAGTTAAAAACAAGTTGTTGACTTCCCTCTCATGGCTCTTTTGCAGGAGTTTGACCATCACGATGTTGGAATGGAGAGAAAGGGAACATGAGGAGGATGATGCCATTGCCTGTTGAAATTACTAAGACAACTGAGAGGGGGGGGGTGAATCAGTTGTTACTGTGCTTAAACAATTTTAAGTCTATTAATACATTCTTAAATTTTCTTCAAGTGATCATCAACATTATACAGCATATGGACAATAATAGTAATGAGCATCAGTCACACATAAGGTATACACAGAGACAGATTTTCATGAGGAAACCCATAAAGGGAGAAAACCTCTTCTTCTTCGAAATGATAGGCAATCTTTTAAGTTTTGTACATCATCTATAATTGAGCACCAACTCAATGTGAGGTTGCTACCTCTGTTTTACAAGTTGCAACTTGTTTGAGAGCACCGACTCTCTTGTTTCTCTAGCACCCACTAAAAGGAAGCACCAACTCCCCTAATGTTCCAGCACCAACTGGATGGAAGCACCAACTTCCAGTTACACAGGCTCCAACCTGTATAATAGAGAACACTTGTTCTCCCTTGCACCACCCTGCCACCCCGGTTTCTCTGGCTGCAACCAGATGGAAGCTACAACTCCCTGTGTTCAAGCTCCCACTTGAACCTCTGAGAACAACAGTCCTCCCTAGCACCTCCCAACCACCCTGGAATATAAATGAATAATTAAACAACCAACTACACAGAGAAATCGATCCTTACCACTTCTTCTCTGTTTGGTAAATCTGGTCTTTTTCTAACTGTTATGCAATTCTTCTCTTCCTTTGTTTGTTCTGCAATTATGCTCTGCTTCAACTTGTTTTGTCATTATGCTCTGCTTCTACTTGTTCTGTCATTCTACTCTGCTTCAAGTCTTTTCCTCATCTGTTACTCTTCTCTGAGTTTTATCTCACACTGCGCATATTCTCAATCTCACACTGCACATCCTGTGATTTTCCCTTTCTTACAGTTTAATTCATTTTTCGTCCAAAACGACCAAAAAAACACAGTTTGTATCTTTTTCTTTTATGCACAACAACCACAGTAGTTACACTTCGCATCTTCTTCGACAAAAGAAAATGGTCTAAGCAAACGAAATGCCAACCGATCAAGAATCATGACTCAGTTTCGCTAACAGATTCATAACTGATGAATTAACTGTGAGAGAGAACAATAGCCCTCCAATCATATTCGAGTTTATTTGCACCATTGGATGAACTTTATTAATCTTGCCTTTAAATCGGGTTTCGGCATTTCGGCATTCTTGTGTCCAAGTGTCTCGACACTTCATATCGCGATCTCCGAAACTCCGATACAGAGATTTTATGTGCTAGCTCCTTCCTCTATATGACCAAGGCCATGACCAAGCGCTTATGCATAAAGTGCTTTTTCGCGAATTCGCGGTTCGTGAATCTGGAGATGAGGCATCTCAACTCTCCAAGTCGCGATCCCTGAAACCCCGAAATGAGACTTATCTTAACTGACTCCTTCCCTTCTCGTGACCACCGGCGGTGACCATAGGCTGTGCTAAAAGGCGCTTCATATCTCGCGAGTTTATAAACTTCATTGAGTCTGATCAATGGTTGAAATCTCCATAGATCTGACCGTCCAGATCTTATGGCGATCTCGCATCTCGCGAGTTTCCACACCATGCTCCGTTGACTCCAAGTCAACGACTTGTCTTATGATTCGACGGTCCAGATCTGATCTTAATTCAATGGCTCAGATCATATCGCGATTTCGCATCTCGCGAGTTTCCACACCATGCTCCGTTGACTCCAAGTCAGCGACTTGTCCTATGATTCGACGCTCCAGATCTGATCTTAATCTGACGACTACGATTAAATCACGATTTCTCATATCACGATTTTGATGGTTGTGTTTCTTGCCTCTCCAAGTCGCGAGTCGCAAAACTTCGAAATGGAGTCGGATCAACGATCCAGATCACACCTTGATCTGACGACTGCGATTAAATCGTGATTTCGATGGTTGTGTTTCTTGCCTCTCCAAGTCGTGAGTCGTGAAATTCTGAAATGGAGTCAGATCAATGGTCCAGATCACACCTTGATCTGACGGCTGCGATTAAATCGCGATTTCGCATATTGCGATTTTGATGGTTATGTTTCTTGCCTCTCCAAGTCGTGAGTCGCGAAACTCCGAAATGGCATGGGATCAACAATCTCGATCAACACTTGATCTGATGGTCATCGAGAATTGTAAATGGGATCCAACGATCAGAAATGTTGCTTCTCCTCGCGAGCTTACTTTGTTCCGCTTACTCTGATCTTGCCATCGATGATCTGTCAACAATCCTCTGCATTATCTCTTCTGAGCTTATTCGAATCTTCTCTGCAGCGTCTTCTCATAATACCCATCTATTGCATACTTTCTGTACTCATGCCATCTTCACTGTTGTACTTGCCATCAATGACAAGTATACAAGCATGCGTTGTCTGTTAAATATTTGCCAACATTCTCCCCCTTTGGCATTGTTAAATATTTGCCAACATTCTCCCCCTTTGGCATTGATGGCAACACAAGCACCCACATGCATTCGAACCTGCTTCTCCTGGATTGTTTTCTCCCCCTTTGACATTAATGTCAAAGAAGAAACATGCTCCCCCTGAGCTATTGCAAAACATACTCCCCCTGTCAACTATGAGCATCTTGGAAATACATCAGATATTCAATAAGTACTCCCCTTGACCAGGTGACAGATTAGACACAAGAAATTATAAGCCCCAACTTTTGATGAAGATATCCAAAAGGGGTTGCTGCTAATGGGTTTGTAAATATATCTGCAATATGTTCTGTAGAAGGTATATAATTCAGTTGAGCAATTCTGTTTGTAACTTGTTCTCTGAGAAAATGGTACTTTATTGGATTATGCTTAGTCTTGGAATGAAGAACAGGATTCTTGGAGACACTAATGGCACTAGTGTTATCACAGTGAATTGGAATGAGATCAGTGTAAGTTACCTTCAAATCTGCAAGAGTTTGTATCATCCATAAAATTTGTGTGCAGCAAGTAGCAGCAACAATGTATTCGGCCTCTGTAGTTGATAATGAAATGGATCCTTGCTTTTTACTAAGCCATGCAACTAATGAGTCACCCAAAAAGAATGCTCCTCCACTGGTGATTTTTCTCTTATCAACACAGTTTGCCCAATCTGCATCTGAATAAGCAGTTAACTGGAAATTCTGATTTCTAGGATACCATAGACCATAAGTCATTGTTCCCTTCAAGTATTTAAATATCTTTTTGACAGCTACCAAATGACTTTGTTTAGGAGCAGACTGATAATGACCTACCATTCCAACAGCTTGCATTATATCAGGATGGGATGTTGTGATGTACAGAAGACTGCCTATCATAGAGCGATATGACCTTTGATCAACATCAGGTGATATATCATCTTTACTCAGCTTGCAACCAACCACCATAGGTGTACCAACAGGAGAGGAATCCTCCATCTGAAATTTCTTTAACATCTCTTTCAAATATTTTTCTTGAGAGATAAATATTCCTGCAGAACTCTGTTTTACTTGTAAGCCAAGAAAATATGATAGTTCTCCTATCATGGACATCTCAAACTCTGTTTGCATAGAGTTAGCAAACCATTGGATAGATGATTCATTAAAACAACCAGAAATAATATCATCTACATAAACCGGAACAACTAGTAAATTATCACCTTCAGACTTAATGTAGAGATTGTTGTCAACAATACCTTTCTTGAACCCTTTATCTTGTAGAAATTTGTCCATTCTATAATACCAAGCTCGTGGTGCTTGTTTCAGTCCATATAAGCCCTTCTTCAGCTTGCAAACATGATTAGGATTATCTGTCAATGAGAATCCTTCAGGTTGCTCCATATATACTTCTTCTTCTAGATCTCCATTTAGAAATG
>ML824096.1:72261-104948 GCA_009831015.1 Picea engelmannii | reverse complement strand
TAATGTTCCAGCACCAACTGGATGGAAGCACCAACTTCCAGTTACACAGGCTCCAACCTGTATAACAGAGAACACTTGTTCTCCCTTGCACCACCCTGCCACCCTGGTTTCTCTAGTTGCAACCAGATGGAAGCTACAACTCCCTGTGTTCAAGCTCCCACTTGAACCTCTGAGGACAACAGTCCTCCCTAGCACCTCCCAACCACCCTGGAATATAAACGAATAATTAAACAACCAACTACACAGAGAAATCGATCCTTACCACTTCTTCTCTATTTGGTAAATCTGGTCTTCTTCTAACTGTTCTACAATTCTTCTCTTCCTTTTTCTATTTTGCAATTCTGCTCTGCTTCAACTTGTTCTGTCATTCTACTCTACTTCTACTTGTTCTATCATTCTGCTCTGCTTCAAGTCTTTTCCTCGTCTGTTACTCTTCTCTGAGTTTTATCTCACACTGCGCATATTCTCAGTCTCACGCTGCACATCCTGTGGTTTTCCCTTTCTTACAGTTTAATTCCTTTTTCGTCCAGAACGACCAAAAAAACACAGTCTGTATCTTTTTCTTTTATGCACAACACCTAGAGCAGTTACACTTCGCATCTTCTTCGGCAAAAGAAAACGGTCTAAGCAAACGAAACGCCAACCGATCAAGAATCATGACTCAGTTTCGCTAACATATTCATAACTGATGAATTAACTGTGAGAGAGAACAGTAGCCCTCTGATCATATTCAAGTTTATCTGCATCGTTGGATGAACTTTTTTAATCTTGCCTTTAAATCGGGTTTCGGCATTTCGGCATTCTTGTGGCCAAGTGTCTCGACACTTCATATCGCGATCTCTGAAACTTTGATACAAAGTTTTTCTGCGCTAGCTCCTTCCTCTATATGACCAAGGCCATGACCAAGCGCTTATGCATAAAGTGTTTTTTTGCAAATTCGTGAATCTAGAGATGAGGCATATCGACTCTCCAAGTCGAGATCCCCGAAACCCCGAAATGGGGCTTATCTTAACTGACTCCTTCCCTTCTCGTGACCACCGGTGGTGACCATAGGCTGTGCCAAAAGGCGTTTCATATCTCATGAGTTTATAAACTTCATTGAGTCTGATCAACAGTTGAAATCTCCATAGATCCAACGGTCCAGATCTTATCGCGATCTCGCATCTAGCGAGTTTCCACACCATGCTTCGTTGACTCCAAGTCAACGACTTGTCTTATGATTCGACGGTCTATATCTGATCTTAATTCAATGGCTCAGATCATATCGCGATTTCGCATCTCGCGAGTTTCCACACCATGCTCCGTTGACTCCAAGTCAGCGACTTGTCCTATGATTCGACGCTCCAGATCTAATCTTAATCTGAAGGCTGTGATTAAATCGTGATTTCGATGGTGTTTTTCTTGCCTCTCCAAGTCATGAGTCGTGAAACTCCGAAATGGAGTCAGATCAACAGTCCAGATCACACCTTGATCTGACGGTTGCGATTGAATCGTGATTTCGCATATCGCGATTTTGATGGTTGTGTTTCTTGCCTCTCCAAGTCGTGAGTCACGAAATTCCGAAATGGAGTCGGATCAACGGTCCAGATCACACCTTGATCTGATAGCTGCGATTAAATCATGATTTCGCATATCGCGTTTTCGATGGTTGTGTTTCTTGCCTCTCCAAGTTGTGAGTCGCGAAACTCCGAAATGGCATGGGATCAACAGTCCCGATCAACACTTGATCTGATGGTCATCTGGAATTGTAAATGGGATCCAACGATCAGAAATGTTGCTTCTCCTCCCGAGCTTACTTTGTTCCGCTTACTCTGATCTTGCTATCGATGATCTGTCAACAATTCTCTGCACTGTCTCTTCTGAGCTTATTTGAATCTTCTCTGTAGCGTCTTCTCATAATACCCATCTATTACATACTTTATGTACTCATGCCATCTTCACTATTGTACTTGCCATCAATGACAAGTATACAAGCATGCGTTGTCTATTAAATATTTGCCAACATTGCCGGGAATGACCCGAGTACAATCGCTGCCCTCTGAGAATGTGGGCTCTTGAAATTTTTCAGGATCCCGGGCATGAGAGCCCAACTCAGGTTGTTGGAATACCCGGTCCACATTTGGGACGTGGATCAATAGTTATTTCATGTGGGAGTACAAACGTTGACACTAGATATCGAGGATATCTATTTTCTGACAAGGTTGTCACGACATGGATACCATGCTACTTTGACCGGAGGTAGAGGTGACAGACTTCCTATGAGCGAGTACATTCACCAATATTGTGTTCCTGAGGGAGAGAGAAGCAAGGGTAAAGTTGCCATTTGGAGGGTCCAAGATTTGACCTGACAGACTATCTTGTTTACTATTGTATGCATGGCTGGGAGCGCGGCTCCGCACATGGATCTCCAGAGCTATTTCCAATATGCCATAGATTGCACAGAGCCTCGGGTTTTTAACTGGTCAGACGCAGTTCTCCGCAGTATGAAGAGACAACTGACGAAGTGTAGAAAGGGTGACTTGAAGTAGTTTGGGTACAGTTCACTTTTGGTGTCATTCTTCTTCGAGAGGGTCCCACTGCTGCGACTACAGGTTGATTGGGGTTTACCGGCCCCACAGGATCCGAGGATGCTGAGGTGGTGCAACCTCATGGCTCGACACGTAGCAGGGCTTATAATTAAGTATAATGATTCATTTTTTGACTGGTTGAGGCCGTAGATGCTGATGATCGACGACTACGCATATGTCGGTTTGGATTTCCGAGGGGATCCAGATTTGTTCCTGCCTGAGGGTGCTCAGTGGGGTGAATTAGGTAAGAAGTACACAGTTTGTTCTTTTTAAATGTTTTTGCAAATTTTATCATATGAAATGTTTTTATGTTTATCCAAGGACTAATCAAAAAAATTATTTTTGATGACACAGATGTGGAGCTGTATCGACCTCCATGAACGTCTCCCATTCAAAGGCGAGGAGAAGCAGCTTCAGTGGCGAGATGGGATGCCAAGGACTACGAGGCAGTGGAACAAAACTTAGAGGGGTTGACTGGGGATGTCCCGGACCTTGCTATTGGGGAGATCCCAAGATGTTACCAGTGCCATACTGTGGGCGTGTCTAAGTCTCTCAGTCGATTGCTCCATAGGGTAGCCCGAGAAGTTGTGTGTTATCGTGAGCATCATCCATGATGCTATTTTGTAGAAGCTACAGGCTTCATATTTTGAGATTTTGATCCTTGGACATAAACTTTTTGTAAAAACTTTTGATCGTTATATACATATATACGCCTTCTACCGGCTTATTTTGTGTTGTGTTATACATGTGATGTGTGATTGGTTTATAAATGTCCCAAATGTCTGTTTAACACATAGTTAGCTAAGGCATCAGTCAATGTATTTAAACATCTAGGAATATGTTGATATTTGATATAATCAAAATAATGTTCCAAGAGGCGAATTTGTAAATATACCCGTAATAAAGTAGGACTTCGAATAACATAGACATTACTTAACTGTAGTAGTACTAGCTATGAATCGAGTCATATAACCAGGTGGCGGATATCAAGTGAAATAGCATCAATCAACAATTCGATGACGGCGCTATATTCTGCAATATTATTGGTTGCATGACCGAGGCACACACCTCATAGACTGATAAGTTCATTTGTAGGGGCGTAAATTGCCCATGCAGCAGAAGCAAGGTTCTAAGTACTACGACTAGCGCCATCGGCAAAGCCAATGTGGGTTAGCGAAGACTCCGACATCTAGAAACCAAGCACAACGCAAGATAAGCGGTCGAGGGCAGAGACCAAATAACGAAAAAGCATACTAAAGTAACACACAAAAAATATGATACAATAAAATACAAGCACTCATGCACAGGTGATCTTAAGCATAGTACTTTTTTAAGTACAACCCATTTTTGGGTTCACTCAAAGGGATACCGTCGTAGTCCACCAACTCATAAGCTCCTTTCTCCAAAAATCGTCTGACGATATAAGGACATTGCCACATAGTTTCAAATTTTCTGACTCCTAGCATATCTCGATCTTGTTCGTAAAGGAGAACCAGATCACCTTCGGAGAAAACGCGTGGCTTCACATGTTTGTTGTATTGGTCTTTGACGCGTTTCTTTTGGGAATCTACAACTAGGGTGGCATTGTGACGGGTTTCGTCTAATTGCATGAGATACAACATACGTTCTTCTTCGGTAGAAGTGTTTGGGAGAAATTTGATGGATAGTTTTAGGGAGGGTATTTCACATTCAATCGACAAGATGGCTTCTAGACCATAGACTAACTGGAACGGTGTAAACCCAGTAGCAGACTTAATGGATGTCCGATAAGCCCACAATGTTGAAAACAACATCATGTGCCAACTCGTTTTGTGAATCCCTATCATTCGTCGAAGCATGGTAATGAGGATTTTGTTTATTGCTTCAACTTGGTCGTTGGATTGTGGGTAATAGGGTGTTGAGTTTTCATGGCGAAGACCCAAATTTTCAGTGTGTTCGGACATCATGAAGTTTCTAAAGTGGCTACCGTGGTCAGTAATGATAGCTTGAGGAACACCAAATTGAGCAATGATGTGATTGAATATAAATAATGCCGCAGTCTTTCCTGTATTGTTGAATATTGGGATCGCCTCGACCCATTTTGTAAAATAATCTATGACTACAATAATGTATACATGCCCCCGGACCGAGTGAGGGTGCCATGTCATGAAATCGATACCCCATTTCACAAAAGGACCAACGGAGACCACAGGGTGTAGAGGAGTAGGGTGTGATCGTATTTTATTGTTGTAGGTTTGGCAAGCGTGGCATTTTTGGACAACAATTATACAATCGTTGAATAAAGAAGGCCAAAAATATCCTGCTCGTAAGATCTTCTGGGCAGTAGCATACCCAGACATGTGACCACCAGTGGCTCCAGAATGGCAGTCATTTAGGGCTTTCTCGGCTTCGTCAAATGTGAGGCAGCGTCAAAAAACGTAGTCAATCCCACGACGATAAAGAGTATCACCAAGGATAATATACTGACTAGCTTGGTAGCGTATTCGACAACGGTCAGTGCTAGACAAATTGGGCCAGAAAGTCTGGGTCTAGAGATATATGATGATATCTCTGTACCAAATGTCGTCGGAACTGAACAGAAAAAGGGATTCATTGGGTAATGAATCGTCTGCTACATTTTCCGTCTCAGAGTAGGGAAGGTCGCATATCAACTCGACAAACACCAAGGATTTCTTGGACTTAGCGCATTTGAATTCTAAGTCAAACTCCTGGAGTATTATGATCCATTTGGAGTATTTTCCCCCTCGCAATTGATGTGTAAGAATGTGTTGCATAGGGTTGCAGTTAGAAATCACCGTAGTCTTGCGTAAAAGGATATAGTGCCGGAAACGTTGAACAGCTTGGACGACTGCTAAGGCCAGTTTTTCAACATGTAAATACTTGGTTTCGGTAGTTGTGAGACTCCGACTTAAGTAAATAATTAACATGTTCGTCATGAGAATCATCCTTCTGGACTAGAACCATAGCGATGGTATAGTTCGAGGCTGCGAGGTAAAGGAAATAATCCCGACTGTAATCAGGTGGGAAGAGTAATGGGGTATGTGTTAAAGACAGTTTCAAGGCTTTGAAAGCTTTGTTGGCAGTGGTATCCCATACGAACTCAAAACCTTTCTTGAGCAGTCGTGTAAATCCAAGAGTTAGCTCAACATAGTTCGGGATGAAACGACGAAGAAAGTTTGCCTTCCCTTGCAAACTTTGTAACTGGCGAAGTGAGGAAGGAGGAGGGAGATTGAGAATCGTCTCAACCTTCAACGGATCTACCCTGATCCCTTGACGTGAAACAATAAAGCCCAGAAGTCAGCCAGATTCTATGCAAAAAACACATTTGTGGGGATTCAAGCGTATATGGTAAAACCGACATCGAAGGAAAATGGCACGGAGGTGTATTGGATGATCTACACGGTGCATGGAATGAGCGGGTAAGTCACCGAGATATGGCTGCACAATGTGCTTTATATCATGAACGGTGTAAGACATAACACGTTTAAAAGTTGCACCGGCATTCTTTAAATCGAATGGAAGTTTCTGGTATGCGAAAGTGCCCCAAGGACAAATAAAAGTAGTCTTGTGTTGGTCCGCGGGTACGATATTGATTTTATTATATCCGGAGAAACCATCCATCAGAGAGAAGATTTCACTTCCAACACAATCATCGATGATCTGGTCAACGAAGGGGGTAGGAAAGTTGTCTTTAGGACAAGCTTTGTTAATGTCTCTATAATCAATGCACACGCGGATTATGCCTTGTTTCTTATCAATCGGAACAAGATTGGAAACCCAGTCAGTTAGAGCCATAAGATAAATAAAGCTAGCTTTGAGAAGTCTCTCAACTACAAGCTTGATAGCAGCTGCTTTACGTGGGTGGACCGGACAAAGTTGTTGCCGGACAGGTTTAGCGCCCGGGTATGTCTTAATCTCATGTACCACCATGCCAGGGTCAATCCCCGGCATTTCTTCATAGCTCCATGCGAAGACATCACAAAATTCTTGGAAAAGAGACTTGTAGGTGACAAGTTCATCATGGGAACATGAAGCTCCGATATGCACATTTTCGACAACTCCAGGTTTTATTGATATGTCGAGGGGGATGGTGGGTGAGATATTACTTAAGTTCTCTTCGTAGAACATATCGTGTATAGACTCGGGAACGGTAGAAATGATGACAACGGTCGATGGGGTCGAGATTCGTTGGTAACCCTCGATGACGTGTTGTTCCGGGAAGATGATGGAATGATGATGCCCATCATCCCAAGGGGTGTCTTCCATGGACATAATAGACTTAATGATCTCATCCATGGGAAAAATGACGTGGAATGGATCCAGAGATAAAGCACCAAGAGAGGGGGTAGAAGGGGTTGCCAATTGAATGGCTTGATAAACGAATATGACCGAACTCAAAGGCATTTCATTTCCATAATGAAGATGATTGCCGGGGTTGGGTACCATCCACGGGTTGTAAGACGCAGGGGTTCCATGAACAGAGGTGGAGATCATGTTGATCGATGCGAAAAACAGATGTGGAACATCGAGTGGTGGAATAACGAAAGTACCCAGCAAAGAGGAATGTTTAAGAAGGCCGACACTGACATTCTCATATCCATGGGGGGTTTTTGCAATGAAAGGTACATTGTCGGTACGTGCATTAGAGTGAAAGAAGGCTAATTGGTCTACGGTAACTAATTTTCCTTGATGCGAGAAACACATGACACAAAAAAGAGTGGACACAACTGCACGCATGGAATCGATCCAGCTACAACCAAGTAGAAGGTTGTAATCAAGAGGAGCGTCAAAGACCTCCACTTCAACGTTGACTGTTTTTCCTTCTAACGTAATAGGCAATGAAGGGAGGATACCATAAGGCTTAAAACCAGAGCCATTGAAGGCTTTGAGCGTGTTGTGGGATTCAGTTAAAGGAGGAGAGTCGATGGCTTTCCAGCAGGTAATAGACATGACACACGTCAAGGCACCCTCATCAATAACTGTTCTACAAATGTTTTTGTTGGAGACAATAACTTGTATTTGGAATGCGAGTTGAGGGGGTAACCTTGGAATGTGATCTTCCAAGTCAAAAATTATTAAATTTGTATCCGTAGGGTCGATTCCACCAATAGATTTCAACAGTGCCTTCCGTTGTATAGGACAACTCTGAAGGACTTCGAGGGTTGACATTGTGGATGGTGCTTGGGCCAGATATTCGACAATACTATAGTTCTAGGCAGCACGTGCATAAGGATTGAAAACATATTTTCGAACAACACACTTTGGGGGAGGGCGAAGAACTGTATCTAGGCTTGGTCGTTAGAGAGGAAGAGGACCATTGGTAGGTGGAGTCGTGTGAGATGGTTGGACCAATGAAGGAGGTATTGCATCAACCTTCTCTTTGGAGGAAGGATAATCTTTAGCTCGAGTGGTAAGTGTGATTTCATTCTTCTTTGAATCACTTGTACACATTAAGACATAGGATGTATTGGAGGGGGAAGGTTGGTCATGAATGACCAATTGGGCCTGTTGTTGAGAAGGGAAAGGTTGTGACAACATGGCTGGAGTGGGGGGTTTCGGGGTCCCTTGAAGGAACTTAGTAACCTTGACTCGTCGTGGACAATCCTTAGTGTAGTGATCATCACCACAGATAAGACAAGGGTATCGGGGTTTGCACTTATCCTTATCGTCAACAGGTGGTGTTTTGGTTTTCTCAGATTGCGGATTATTTTTATCCTCCTTGTTCTTACCCTTTCATTTTTTGGATTTATTTTTACCGGTGGGTGCTGATTGAACAGAGTTCACCTCATAAGTCTTGTCGGTGGGAGGGGTAGGAGATGGAGCATTTTGAACATTAGAAGAAATGGATTTGGGGTTGTTGCTAGAGGTTTGGACGGAATGAGGTTGGGCATGGAAAGTGCCAATCACACCGTCAACTGCATGAGAAGCAGCAGGAGTAGTTAAAGTAGCGGAAGTAGAAGGATGAGGTGTGTCAGGGAATAAGTCGTAAAGAGTACCCATTTGTGAGTAAACGAGGTCGAGGTATTGAGCATGACTGATTGCTTGTTCTTATGTGACAACTCCACCCATGGCGATGTCACGAGCGATGTCGTTCACGAATGATTTCGTGAACCACTCTGCCAGCGACTGATCGGGAAGTTCGAGTTTGATGAGACGTCGTCTCTGTTGCCACTCATGAATGTGATCAAAGATATGAGTGTCTTTGGTTTGTTTGAAAGAACTCAAAATTTCGGTTCCCATTTTGTAGCAGATCGGTAACTTGTAGTGGGTGAGGAAAGCCATAGCGAGGGTGTTGAAGTCGGTAAAGAAACCTCGTGGTAATTCTATATACCACTTTGTGACGAAACCTGTGAGGGTTCACTGAAAAAGGCATAAACGAATAGAATCATCCATCAAGGAGTTGGATGAGCACCAAGGGTGAAAATTCATTACATGATTGTTTAGGTCCTCTCCCGGTTTACCATCGAATTTAGGGATGTCGGATGGTAGTTTGGGCGGTATGGCGGGCCATTGAGGAGAGTGACGGATCAGATCATTTAAAATCCTCGATAGATCAGGGAGGTTCAGGGTGGCTAAGAAGGGTAATTGTCTATTCACATGTGGGTATTGGTGACTTTGGGGAGGGAGTCCCATCGGTAGACCAGTGGGACCATAAGCGGTTTGCATATAATGCGAAGATCCAGGCAGATTCAGTTGTTGGTGTGGAGGCAAGTAATTCATAGGGTTGTACCCTTGAACAGAGGCGTGGGGTTGAGCGTTCGAGCCCCAAATAGGATTGGATGTGCCTGGATATGGTTGGCCGGTACTAGGGGGTATGAAAGAGCTAGCTTGAGGTTGTTGCCCCCCAGTCAAGTGAGGATTATGTTGAATAAGATAATTCCAATACTGGGCCAAGGATTGAGGTATGTTTTGTCCATAGGGCGGGGTCAGTGGGGGTTGCCCTGCAATCGAGGGTTGCGTCCCAATTGGGATTTTTCCTGCAAAAGGGGATTGTGTTTGGCCTCCTTGATGAAATTGTCCACCTACAAGAATCTAGTAATTAGGTGTGAAAGATGGGATGGTGCCACTAGGGTTAGTGCCTCCGATAGAGGATGGAAGAGGTCGTCTGAAAGGGGGTCAAGGAAGTGTCAGAATGAAACAGGGAACAAGATGGTGCCCAGAAGGAGTGGAAATGCCAGGAGTCCCAGATGAGATTTGTGAGGTAGCGGGAATAGAAGCATTCAACGCATGATATCCGGGAGGAAGTGTTGGGGTGAATCTAGGTGAAAGCGGTGTGCCAATGGGGGCTTGGCTAACCACTGTAATCCTGGAGTGAGGACTCGTAGTATCTGGGATCATTGTGTAATGGACCGTTTGTAGAGGGATAGTCAAGATGTGGTTAGCTGGGAGAGCGTCTGTACCAGGAAAATAATAGGCAATAGTAAAAGGTATTGTGTCTGGATCAGATGTTTTGGGCAGCTCAGGTGTGACAGTAATATCAATGCCTGCTCTTGAGCCAAAGAGATCCCATCTAAAAATGCCAGTAGTCCAAAAAGGATCTTGACCCTCAGGTCCTATGAAAGGTCCAGTTGGTAATCCAGAAGACTGAACAACTATATCTCCAGAAGAATTCACTCTAACAATACGTCTCTCGGAGTCGGGAGGAAGTCGAAAGTCCTCTCGAGAATTGGTAATTCAGAACCATTCTAAAGAGTTAGTTCTTTCCACTTGTGGAGTGGCAATGTCTTGGACTTCACTTTGTTGAGGAGAGCCCTCCGGTGAGTTGGTAGGCAAGGATTGAGAACCTTCCAGATCTTTTGGGGTTAGGCCTTGCATTCTACGTGAACGACGTGGAGGGTCAATTGTGATCGACTTAGAATCTTATGAAAGAAATTCTATGGCCAACTTGGGTAAACAAACAACACGTGCTAGTAAAATATAGGAAGCAAAACCAAACAAATAAGACCTTTCAATTCCGAAGTCACTAGTTGGGGATGAAATCCAACATCGCGACGACGAGACAATAAGTGGCTGGGCCAGGGTGGAAAAGTTACGTTGACGACCTGCTTAATAGACTTACACCTTGGTGCAAGCTCTCACACATAATCGTGGGTATACCCTCCAAGGAGCCCGAGTGAGTCTGGCCAACATCCATTCCAGGTACCGTGAAGACTTACCCCTTCACAATCACCTTGTGTAAGACCCTAAGAAGATAGGCTACTAAGGTTACCACCAACAACAATGATGCCTGGGGGAACAGTCGGCAGTCCAATCCACACGCAAGGGCAGGGTATCTAGCCCGAAGTCAACTTGAGAGGCTTCCACTCATCATTGTGGGTATACCTTCAAGTGACCCCCCTAATATGTGCAATCTCTACACCGATATCAACAAAGCAGGGTGAGTAACTTTGTCAATCTCAATGCGACCTTAGGTTTGACCCTTGTGTGAGAAGGGCTTCCCAGGACAAAATGCTGCAAATGGAATTTGACACTCCTTATCACAAGATACTATTGTGTGTTTTGTGCTTTGGAGAGTGTGTGTCACTGCCTATTCCAAAGCTCTAGCCTAGCTAATGTTGGTGTAAAAGAACCCTAGAAAAAGTTACTAGTTGAATTTTAAAGTTGCGCAATATTATTAAAGGCTGTTGTTACACAAAAAGGAGATGGAAATGAAACCGATGTTGTGTGAGACTCTGACCCAACAATGCGTAAATAGGGATGAATGATACAAATTTTTTGTTCGATGAATCCTATTTACAAGAGGGAAAGAGGAGTTTTCTGGAACAATGTGAACTACGATGTATGATCTTCTATGAAATGTAATATCAAACAATCATGAACAATGCAAATTCCCTATCCGTTCTCTTTCAATACTTGAATGCCAATATTTTTCGAATACAAGGGTGCTTTTAAAAAAGAAAATGTCTTTAGTTTTTTATTAGAAACCAAGCAACAGGGATGGAACTAAGAAAAAGTAAGCAACCAACGAAAAAGAAATACACAACAAACACCCAAATTGATCTTTCAATGAAGATAAAAATAACAAACTGACAAAACCAGTTTCTTCAAATGCACATGGGTAACAATTTTCCAAGTAATAAGCAATCGAAAAGGACAATTAATCCCAACTTTTAATCCAATCAAAGGCTCCCAACCAAACCAACACTCGGATTTTAGAATCAAATATTATACCCTTGTTAAGAAAAGGTCGAGAGGTGAAAATTGAGAAAAAATGATCAAGGAGAGCTTTCGATTTCCGAAAACTAATCATTCGCGAGATTTGAAGTGAAGAAACATTCAATCACTAGCCAGAGAAGTTCTTTCCAAACACACCAACAAATCTGGGCATCTAAAGACACAAAAGACTTAATCCAAAATTTTTACAAGTGAGTTCGCAGTCTGGCAGTGGGGTATAGTGCGAGAATTAAGGATTCTCGCAGGCTAGACACAGGCAGATTGTGAGAATTCACATTGAACTGAACACTAGGGTGCAAACTTCAGTGATTCTTGTAGGCTACAGAAAGGTGCAGTGTGAGAAGGTTTGTAATCAAGCAAATTTTGGAAAAATGACAGAACTTTTGAGGGAACTTCTGGATCCAGGGAGTCTGTGAGGATCTCCTCAAGACTCAGAGATTGATTCGGAATGAAAAAGGGTAGGTCAAGAGCAAATGGTCAAGTAAAAACCACTAAAATGGGTTGTATCCCCAGTGGAGTCGCCAAATTTTTTATTGGATAAATTGGTAGGTGCGGACACTAAATGATCTCCCTAGATCCACCTAGATCTAGAACAAAACACACCAGAACATGACACTTTCCTTAAGTTTTAGATATTGAATTTACTAACTAAAGAGGGATAGGCGACATACTGTTGAAACGTCGCTTCCTCTCGCCATCGCCATCCTATCTCCGTTCCAACGCTCATACAATGATGAACTTGCAAAAGAACGTAACCAACCAAAGTGATAGTAATAGCATGAACTCAATACAAACCTATGTATGTGATCAAGGAATCATACAATAAAACACAACAAGCTTTATAGGAAAGAATCATATTATTGTATCATATTAAATGTGAAAGAGAGATTACAACCATGGCCTTGATGTCGTAAGTTCTCATCCAACTGTCCTTCGTTCTCCACACACTTCCACTCCAATAATTCTGAGAGCATCGATATGATAATATTCACAATCCATCTTGACAAAGTGGCTCATCTAGCCAAGCTAACAATCTCCAAAGCTCAATCCAATCCAAGCTAATCCAAAAAGCTCCAAAGCTAACTTTCTCTCCATGAGAGCTCCTCTTCTTTTATAAGTTGAAGAGGATTAGGTGAGGAGGTTAGGATGATCCCACTAAATCATGAAAGCGAGTAAGATCCAAACCATTCGGATGCCACCTCACCATGGAAGTTTCTCCTTCTAGAAGCATCGAGAAGATGCTTATTTTTCCCACGTATGAGCATTCTCACACCCTGCTTATAGAGCAACCTACGAACCTCTCGCAACCCAGCTATGGTGCAACTTGCGAGAATCAGGCATTCTCACACCCTGCCTATATAGCAACCTGCAAACATCCTCTTTAATAGGGTTTTACAAAGGAGAATGCAACTTCTTTTCTCAGGAAAAGTTCTTCGCTCTTCAGGAACTCAGACCACTGACCCCTCTGAAGGCAATAGATAGGTTTACATCATTAACGGTCATAGGGATGACGAAAATAATGTGTAACAATCAACCCCCATGAGAATAGGGGGTCTTGAGCATGGACTCAATGAAGGGAAAACTTCCTCTTTCGTTTCCATATGATGGGATGCACCAAAATCTATAATCCATGAATCATATGAGGAATTAATTGCAACCAGAGCATGATGATTACCTTTCTTAGGAGCAGGATCTTTTTCCTTCTGCTTCTTGACTCCCTCTGGAATGAAGTTTCCAAAGTTGTTTTGCTGAAGTGCATGTGCCATAAGATCGATCTGTTTCATCATGCATGCAAAATTCTTCATGATTCGGTTTATTGCAGTAAGTGCATTGTTTTCCCTTCTTCTTCTTCTTGGAATCTTACGAGTCTTTGGAACCTGAATCATCATTAAAGGGTTTGGAATATCCCTCCTTCCTGTTCTATTTGGATGACCCTTTTCCATCATGCATGGTGAGTGCATGTGCTTTGGGATCTTTCATGAGGCCCATCTATATGAGTTTTGTCTGCTCTTGTGTAAGAGACTCAATGAACTGAGCCAACGTAGGCATTTTCCAATTTGTTCCAAAAATACATCTGCCGGAATGGAAATTGGAGACATATACAATGTATTCCGGTCCTAGCTTGGCCAAGATTTTTAGAATAAGTTGTTTCTATTGTGTAGACTTATCAATACCACATTCACCCAAGCTCAATAGCAAAGATTTAAATTTAGTAAAAAAATCTTGTATATTATCAAAACGTTTAGGGTCTAAGGTATTCAACTCTACCTCAAGCATATGATCTCGCATCTCATCCTGCTTTCCAAAGAGTCCTTCTAGGGTGGTCCAGATCTCATTTGGAGTCTTGCATGCAATAACATGAAACCATAAATCAATGGATATTAACTCAAGAAGTAGCCATGTGGCCTCATCGTTACATTTCCCCCATCTCATCTTCTCAATCGCTGATGTAGGTTCTGTCTCTGTCGCGATCGTCAAATTATACAATTCTTTCCTTATGAGTTGGAATTCTACCTTGGTCTTGCAATCAAAATAATTGTATGGAGTGAGGATTACCACCAAGTTTGACTGTATAAAAGTTGTCCTCTCCATCTCTCCCACTGTTTCTAAGAACACCTAAAAATTTACTCTCAATCTGCAAGTGAAAAATCAAGAAATCACGGCAGAAAGGGCACTTTAAGTGAAAATTTGTATCAGTTTCAGGAGATGATCTTGCGACTTACTTTCTGAGCAAACAGTGAAGAATCTCGCCAAATGGTTGAAAACTCACTTCCAAAATGGGTCGATTTACTTTCCACGTGGGTCATTTCCTCAAAAACTTAATATTTTGGGAGCAATCACTGTTGAAAGGTATGACCACGGATTCGTATTAGTTTCAGGAGGCTATCTTTCGGCTTACTTTATGAGAAAACGGTGAAGAATCTCGCCAAACGGTTGAAAACCCACTTCCAAAATGGGTCATTTTACTTTCCGAATAGGTCGTTTCCTAAAAAACATAATATTTTGGGAGGAATAACTGTTGAAAGGTACAACCACGGATTTAGCTCGTCGAAACTCTGATTTTTCCTTATTCTTTGGCTTGTTTGGCTTGCTCCAAGCAGCATATCTCCGATACCATGTCAATGTTTCATGGAAACCTGCACAAGAGATCTAGCTAAAGCAAGTACAAACAAAGCTTATCAAGAAAAGAAGAGAGATTCAATATGGAAGAATGAGAAAATATATTCACACTACTCCAATAAGCTGATGATTGATACATAGATCATGATCAATATGATACAATGAATGAGTGGAATACACTCATATATAGGGCAAAACATTCTGTAATTAAAAAAAGCAATCAAGCAGTTAGCTTTCCTTAGGAATGCATGCATGCATAATAGTGATGATAAAAATATAAAGTATAAGATAAAACTAGTTAGCTAACTCCCACTAAACTAGTGTGTCGAAAATAGAAATTTCTCCAACAAACATCACACAAAAATCTTGGACCAAAGTCAAACTTAGAAATCCTCGATGGAACATACAAAAGGACCTCTGACAGAAAACCAAAACTGAACTCTAAAAGCTCGATCAGCTTGCCACAGATTGTTGCCCACTCGACTCTGCACAATAGCATTTATCAGTCATGAAAATTAATTAACAAACAGACAAGTCTACACAGACTATCAAAGATAGATCAACACCTCTAAAGAACAAGTGTCTGGATGATTTGATTCAACCATGAATATTGTTGTCTACAATAAGACCATGCTATCACAAAAGAGAATTAGGCTATGATGAATATATGAATGAATGAAAACTGAACTATCTCAACATAATCTCAAAGAGCAAACCTTAGCATGTTTTTTGCTTCTCCTCCCCTTGTTCCTCCCTTTCATCTTGCCTTTAATAAGTTAGAATTGGTTGAAGTAGTTAAACCAACTCATTAGTTAAGTTAATTAAAATACCCAACTAACTTTAGTTAGGGGGCTAGTAATAATTATAATAAGGGTCATAAATAAATAATAACTAGTAGGTGGGACCCCTTGTGACTTCCTTTAGTTCATAACAATTATAACATAATCCATTAGTTAAGCAAACACACCTCCTTGTGCCTCCCATCAACGTATTTACTTTTGGCAATTTTAGCTCATGAAAATTGAAATTATTTCAAAAATAATACTCATATATCGAAAATAAAACATGTTGTCCAAAATCCCTGAAGTCCAATGTCATAAAACAATAAATAACGTAAAATTCAAAATCCATATTTTCCAGTCTGTGATGCAACCCTTCCTTGGTTGCTGCTGTCACTTCTTGACTTTTCTGAATTTTCCTTGGGCTGGGCAGAGCCTTTAGGCTTTATGTCACTAATCACATGGGAACAATCATCCCTCAAATGCATCCGTGAAGACACGGATTTGTCAGAGTCATCGGAGGGTGAGGAAGGGGCAACAATAGCTTTTCCTTTATCAAATGTATGGTGGACTTCAGTCTTCAATCTCTTGCAAGCATGGGAGGATTGCACTAGTGAGTGGTTAGGGGCAGCTTGGACAATGGGGTTCAAAGGTGGAGGAGTAGGTAAAGTTAAGTTTGGCCAGCCACGGTGTTGGGAGACTGTTGGGTAAACAATCTCTCGCCACCCATCATTTTCCAGGACTTTGGGCTGTAAAGAGACATGAGGAGGCACAGGGATGCCGAGGGCTTGAGGGGATTGGAAAGGAGGCCTTTCAGGCCTTGATTGGACTATTCCTTGTCCAATCCAATTAAAGAATCCAACATGAAACAATTGGCCAATCTCTTCTTAATCAACATCAAAATGTATAAAGAACCTAGGCCTTCTTGGGCCTCGGTTCTAGTTACCTCTACCTCTGTTTCCTCGGCCATGGCTTCCCCAACTGAAAAAATTCATCCTGCATATGTTAACAATTAACAAATAGTCTTTTAAATAACCATGCATGACAACTCCTTGAAAATATGAAATAGATTTGGCTCAAAATGTAACAGGCCCACGCAATCCAATCCATACAAATTGTTCTAATGTTAATCAACGAGCAGGGGAGGTGAAACAATGTTCTGGGATACATGAGGGGTTGATATTGAGCGAAAATATGATATAATGAAAGGGGAGAAGAAATGGTCACTGCTCAATAACAACAACAATCAACTGTAAATCAACCCAAAAACTTTACTGCAATCCACTCAAGACACTGCCACTTCATCCATATCAGAACATGGGATGAACAAAATGAATATGGGATATGTGAGGGGGTTGTAATTAGCGGAAAATGAGATAATGAGGGGTGGGGGGGGGATGTTTATTGTTCATGATATTAATCAAGCAATCCATAACATAGTTTGCAGTAAGAAAAATATGCATAAACCAACAATCAGATGATTGAGTAATAATTACTGTGTATTTGCCTAATTTCACTGTCCATTAATATCCAACACAGTGCCACTACAACATAAGTATTTCACACAATTTGTAAAAGGTTTTGTTTCTTTTATTTGTACATTCTGCATTTTATAACAATCAATAACAACGCTCATTCCCAATCTGTAATCGTTAACATCCACCACTGCCAGACATTTCTTCAATCCATATCTATATTTAAAAGTTGTGCTTTCAAAATAATAATGAAGACACTATTTATGTAATAGAGCCAATCAAGATCTGTATTCATATTCGTTCCTGCATATATATGCAGTGGAAAACCAAAATAATCAAACTTCACATGCCACGCTTGAAAAGGCAATTGACTATACAATCAACAGTCAACATTTAGACACAGGGTATGCAGAAGTAAATTTCTGAAGCCATCTAACCATGCCATTGTAAAACATCTCAATGCGACTTAAAAACTGAGCCAAATATCTAACACGACTGTCATCAACAGTGATCAATTGCAATAAATAACGCACTTAAAAACTCAGTGGGTATCACAGAGCATAAAAACAAGTCATCCATGCTATACACGGTGCATAACTGAGAGAATCCCATATTGTAATATTTCCAATAATCACACAGCAACCTATGACCACGACATAACTCAAAACATCATTCTGGGCTAATTATTAAGTTGCTTGTGACTGACCAGGCTGCACACACTCACGCCTGTTCTACCAAGGAGAAAAGATGTAGTAGAAATATCCAATCCAATCCTCTACTTCAAAAAACATCATCTACAGGACGCGGCATGTGTGATCAATACCAAACCCTTGTGACCAATGTCAGCCATCGACCAAGTCACCATGAGTGCAAAACTAGGGACTGTACATTAACCAACAATTCGCCATTGTGGTAAAGATAAACCAATCAACCGAACTGTCATGGTAGCTGTGAATTTTTAGAAGTGCAAATTGCAATGTAAATCTCACGCTATTATCACAAAGGCAGTGACGGAAAGCTATACCAACACGACCGCTATACGACCAACGAGTGAGCTTGCATTCAAAGCAATAGAGCATAATAACCGGTAACCACTGGGCATACGACTTCCAGTCTAGAGGGTTAAGGGTTTGTATGGTAGCCTTACAAGAGGAACAAAATTAACCGCAGTGAAACTTCGAGGCCACCGGTGTACGCACAAGGAAACCTATGAATCTTGTGAATGGGAGACAGTTCCTTGACAGGGCCAAAACATGAGAACAAGGCTCTAGTTAAACCCAAGAATCGCGAATACAACCATTTAGCCATGATTTAAACAAAACCCTTGAACCAAAACCAGTGGTGACAAGGAACTATCACCCAGGAAGACTAACAACTTTGATGAACTTAAAACTATTACAGTAGAACCATCCGTTTTCCATTCAAAACCAAAATCCCACACAGTTGGAGCACTCAAGAAAAACACAAACCCACACAACTGAGCGAAAACCATTTCATAACCAGAGTGAAGTCAAGAATGGCCAAAAGAAACATACATGTTAATCGAAATCCTCAAGACGAGAGGTGGCCGAGCGGTTTCACCCTGCTAAAAATCCAGAGTGTGAACACAACAACAAGATCAAACAATAGTCCAACTAGGGTGGCGACCAACGGGAAGGGTAAAGGTGACGTGCAGTAAATGCACTTCGCCTCCACCCATAACTCATTTACTCCACAGTACATGTCAACGAGCCTTCCATTAACACCATTAATCAACCAATGCATTGAGAATATCAACATATTTAAACCATAGTGTAATCCAAGTTCCACATAATAATTCAACCATTTGCATTGTCGCTTTGTCAAATGCGCCACTCATGTTTATATTCCCAATATAACTCAAATAAATCACTTGATCACTATACATTCTAAACAATCATGTATAGAATCATCACCAATAGTGTGATCAACATCAACCCGAAACGTAGCATAATCACCATAAAAATCGCAAAGCCATTACTCCGATGAGCCATCAACGTTTATAACATATATATATCAACTACCGATTCTATTAACCAATGCATAACCATTGTATTATTACCTTGCCAAAATGCGCCACCAAAATTTCCACCACATGCATATATAAAAGATGTAATTAACGCAATTTCATAGCCATTTCCTTGTTAGATAGGATTTAACGATGATTAACAAATATTTTATGCATGTAGTATTGCAGAACTAGGTTCCTTTGCACTTGTTGTAATACCTTGCCTTCTTCAAAATTGCCCTTAATGTAGCTTTACTAACATCTTTGTTATGCAGGTGCAATAGGGATAGTCACCATCAATGAATACCAGGCTGTAATATCATGAAGGAACAACATCTTGAAAGTTCAACTCATATCAATAACAACAATATCAACATTGATCATGTAAATCTCTGCAACACATTATCATAATAAAAGTGAACAGATCTGCTCTCCAATCATTCAAGGGAGGCCCACCTACTAGTATTATTTAGTTTTCATAATAATAGGCTTTAGCAACACTTTGCAGGCGAAACTACGTTGACGTTTTCAATCGTCAACAAACTGGCGACTCCACAGGGAAATCTGTTTTTAACAGATTAGAACTCATAACTAATGGTTCCACGGACCAAGAATAGTAATTTCAAGAAGACGTTACTCGAATGATTATCCAACAGGGGGAAGTGAGCAGATTTAATGGAAAGATGACCGGGAATTTGGGAATAACTAATGGAAAAGTGTTAAGTATGAGGGGTTTTACCACTGTATGCATAATCATTTGACTAAAAAATACTCTCAACTTGAAAGAGGAGGACCTATATGTTTGCTCTTAAGATCTTGATGGATGAAGAAAAGGCAAGAAGAAGCGAGAAACAACCAATTCCTCGTAAGATAACAACAGAAATATGTAACAAATTCAAAGGCCCTTCAGAGGAGAGATCATAACAACTGTGTAAGCTCAATTGTTATTGACTAACAATGCTTTACGAAGGTGTCACTGTGGCATAACTGATCCAACATTCTATCTTGACCTAACACTTAAGATGATAAAGACAAAAGATGCAGCAGAAGTCAGAATGCAAAAATTAAAACAACAACAGTGAAAGAATAAAACACAGCAAGAAAACAAAATTCAACTCAGAAGGTAGAAATCAAAGTGTTGTAAAGCATAAAAAAGAAGCACAAAATTTGAAAGCAGACCTAAACTAATAGTATACAGAAGAATACCATCGACAAAAGATCTTTCACGTTGGTCCCTCGCAATACTTTAAGCGAGGATTGTTAATGGTGTGGGAAAACCATTGTTTCTGTAATTCCTTCAAAATTTTTGAGTTAGTGTCCAAGACAAGAGTAATCTCGAAATGACCTAACACTTGAAATTCTGATGTAACTATCAGCCCTTTGACGGATATGATTAAATCGTCAAGATAAACATGGAGACTGACCAACTCATTGAAAGTTGTGTGTATAGGTCGTTTTAAGGCAACACTTGTATCAGATAAACCAGAAGGCCAACAATTGTAAGACACAATATCACAATTAGTAGTAAAAGTGATTTTGTGAATATTTTCCCCTTCTACCTTGATTTTATTGTAACCAAACAAACTATCAGGTAAGGGCTCTAAGTGTAACTCTACAACCTGTTGCAGAAACATTTTTATGCTGAGAGGGGGGAAAGGATTTCTCATAATTGCTTGCCTGAAAGTTCGAAGACTAATGCAGGTTCTAATATTATCAATGGTTTTCGAAACACGTTGCCATTTGGAAACCCATTTAGGGTGGACTAAAAAAAACATTTCAGTCCTTGAGAATTTCCTCGACTCCCTACAAAAGGTTGCTTTTAGTGCATAGTTAACAAGTCTTTGTTTTTGCCGAGCTGGTTTCATGATATGTTGAACAACACCTGGATCAAAACCACAAAGATCCACATTAAACGAATCACAAACCTTTTGAAATCCACCAAGTAGCTCAACAAACCTCATCTCTTCTTTATCAGAACCTTGGATATATATTTTAACGCTCAATGAAGATCCAAGTGTCCTAATGTTCATGGAGATGGCTTCAACCACCTTCAGTTGTAACTCCTCCTCTTCCTATTTATCTTTGTTTCCTACAACACTCAAGGAAAACGAACCCTCAAGAGGAGTCAAGCCTTCAGGAATTTTATTATTTTCTACAGATATAATCTCCCCAGGCTTGAGAGGTTCATTTTGAATGACAGCACAATTGCTTTCATTGTTAGGGATGGCCTTCCCAAATTCTTCATTCTCGTAAATGTATGGATGATGCAAAGATTGGAAAGCACAATCAGACCAGTGAGGCAAGAGCTGCTAAGTAGGAGAGGCTGCAAAGACAACCAATCGATCAGCTATTGAATTCAACTCTTTCCTGACATGAGTGATGTTAAAAGATAGGAGATTTGAGACAAGTGCCCAAACAATTTGGGAATATTGTTCCATCAACTTGTTTCTAGGAAAGCATGTCGTACATATCAGGTTCACAACAAGCTCAGAATTTTTGAAAACTGAAAGGTGACCACAACCAAGATTAAGGGCGTTCTCAATGCCTAACAACAAAGGTTTGAATTCAACGACGTTGTTTGAGCAAGCAAACTCCAACCTATATGACAGATTATGAATCTTTCCTACAGGGGAAACCAAGATAATACCAGCCCCATTACTCTCATTTGAGTGTGGACCTTCGAAGTGCATACACAAAAATCCATCCTCTAAATAAATTCTCTCCAGTGGAATATTATCCTCTTCAGCGAATATGGAATACACTCCCAGGTCTTCTTCGATATAGTTTACGCTAGATTGCAGAATAATCTCTATGTAGGGTGAAATTCTTCCTTCTCTAAGGACTATGATATTCTTTCCATTCCGAGGAACGAATAAATGTGTCTCGTCGAGCGAGAGGTATCCACCTTTTAGGGCTTGCCAATCTCTCCCCAAGATAATTGAATAATTTCTTACATGCATATCAATCACCTGAATGCTGAGGGTTGTTCTTATCTCAGGATGAGCGCATAAAACCAAGGTTACATCCTTAATCTCGCCTATGGTTTTTTATTGCAGACTATTATAGGAGAGCATGCTTCTAGCATTTTCGTTTGTACAAGAAAATCCTAGCTCTTCCATAATAATCTTCGACATCACACTTGGGCCCGAACCGCCGTCAATGAGGCAACAATGGGCAATTTTATCCATGATCTTTACATAAATATAAAAGGGTTTTTTTTTTACAGGGTATCTAAAGTTATGTACACGTACTTTATGTACGTAAGAATCCTCTTCACTTACCTCTTCAAAAAGATTGGCTACAACGAAAGCCTTTCCTTCCATGAATTGTTTCAGATGCATATGTTGTTCAGGGATGACAACCATGTCTAGGAGGGTTGCATCTGTTTGATGTTAGCCAATTGATTCAAGATGTTGTATTTGGAAGAGGGCGAAAGGAGTGATTCTTTGATTCTCAGGAATTTTAGAAACCTAGGACGCAACAACGGTTGAGGAGGAGCTCGGGCTAGAAGAACTGCAAGGAGGGTCAAACTTGCCTTTTGGTGCATAGGCTTTATTTTCGCTATTGATAACCATGGCATCTTCTGGCTCGAAAAAATCTAGGACAACGATAGTGGATTTTGGTCTTTTACCAAAGATCTTGTCTCTGGCACTCTTCCTTACCTCACACGTGGTTTCTTCATGGTGTTCCTCGCAAAAGTTACACCAACTCCTAGGCAGGATAGCCTTGGGCTGAAAATTATTTTCAACCAGACTTGTAAAAGGAGGCATAGAAGAGGATGAAGCTCTAGGGGTGAGAGGGGAGACAGTACCCTTCCGCTCAAATGCTATAATACGATTGTTCATATCTTGTACTAGTTGTAGGAGAGCAGACATGTTTGTTTTTCTAACTGATTCTCCCTGGGGCAGACATGTTTGTTTTTCTAACTGATTCTCCCTAGGGTAGACCAGTTCATTCAAGTTGTTCTTCGTACTCTGAACAAGTGTGTAGAGCGAAGCCGAGATTATCAATGGTTTTTCTTCGAGCCTATGACGGTAAGGAGAAGGCAATGCATTGTAGTAATGCATGAAGGCGACTTGGTTTTGAGGGCGGATAAGTTAGAGGATTTGACTATACAACTTGGTGAAACACAAGTTGAAAGACCTCATGGTCTCACCATCTTTGTAAATAACGTTATTGTACTCCCTTAACTTCTCATCAGGGCTTTTGGATTGCTCGTAAGTGGATCGGAACCAGTAAATCAACTCCTCCCAGGTAGACAAGATCTTAGGAGGAAGGTCAAAAAAATTGGCCGTAGCCTTTCCTTCCAAAGAATTGACAAACAAGCGCATGCAAGTGTCATTGTCGTTAGCCCCTATGTTATGACAAGCATTAGAAAATGCCACTAGGTGGTCATTGGTATTGACAGTGTTATTTCCTGAAAACTTAGGCAAATGCTCTTTAAACTTTGGAAGTGGACGAGTAGTAGGAGCTAGGTTAAGAGGAGAGGACACATGCCATGGTGTGGTTGTGGCATCTTCTTTGAACTGAAAAAACCCATACTTTTTAATGCCTTTGGTGGGGTTTGTAGTAGATTGGACAGGGTTATGGTGGTTGTACAAATTACCAATCACTGATGACGATGAAGATTGGGAAGATGGAGCACTTCTAGTTCCACCAGAGCCACCACTAGATGCCATATTGTGGATGATAAATGAGGGAAAGAAAGATGAACTATATGAATCAAAGAAAGTTCTCCTTAGAGCACTTTGTTGGATAGATAACACAATGCTTCTTTTTCCTATTTCAGCGATAGGATTGATTTCAGGTGACGAGCCTCTTCTTCTTCTTGAAGCACGAGAATCTAAGGACATGAAAGAAAGGCCAAAATTGAAGGAACACAAAGGTTACTGCTGATTTCTAGGTTGCCTACGTCTAGCTTCCAATTGTTCTTGAATACTAATATCTCTTTCAATTGTTGCCCAAGAATGGTTAAGCTCAACACGGGTCCTAGCAGTGTCTAAAATAATATGAAACAGGTTCAAAGCAATGTTGGTCTGGTCTTGGAGACCGGGCCCAAGATTGGGTTGTCTTGCTACAGGAACAGTCATGAATAGCAAAACAGTCAAGAAATAAAAAATCAGAAAAAGAAAGATGTATCGATGAAAATCGAGTATAAAATTTAACCAGAGAGATATCGAAGATCTCCCTAGTATGGTCGCGAAATAAATGTTGAGGAAAAGATATGAATTGATCTTACTCAAGCATTTTCAGACTTTACTTGGCTAAAGTAAAGTAGACGGGAATATCACCCTATGTTTATAGCCAACACAATATATATCCTAACTCACAAGTATTAATTACAAGTGCATAGACGAGTCTTCTATCAACAAAAAGCTTGCTGGAAATTCACTTTTTATGTATTTTTCTGAACATATTAGTTGCTGAAATAAATGTCAGAACATAAGTCAAGACACCAAGATGATACTCAAGATATATGAGACATAAAGCGATCCTTTATTTCATTCCAATTCACCAAAGAGTCATTGTCTTTACAAAACTTCACACAAAAATGTTGGACCAAAGTCAAACTTAGAAATCCCCGATGGAACATACAAAAGGACCTCTGATAGAAAACCAAAACTGAACTCTAAAAGCTAGATCAACTTACCACAGATTGTTGCCCACTCAACTCTACACTATAGCATTTATCAGTCATGAAAATTAATTCACAAACAGACAAGTCTACACAGACTATCAAAGATAGATCAACACCTCTGAAGAACAAGTGTCTAAATGATTTGACTCAGCCCTGAATATTGTTGTCTACAATAAGACCCTGCTATCACAAAAGAGAATTAGGCTATGATGAATATATGAATGAATGAAAACTGAACTATCTCAACATAAACTCAAAGAGCAAACCTTGGCATGCTTTTTGCTTCTCCTCCCCTTGTTCCTCCCTTTCATCTTGACTTTAACAAGTTAGAATTGATTGAAGTAGTTAAACCAACTCATTAGTTAAGTTAATTAAAAGACTCAACTAACTTTAGCTAGGGGGGCTAGTAATAATTATAATAAGGGTCATAAATAAATAATAACTAGTAGGTGGGACCCCTTGTGACTCCCTATAATTCATAACAATCATAACATAATCCATTAGTTAAGAAAACACACCTCCTTGTGCCTCCCATCAACATATTTACTTTTGGCAATTTTAGCTCATGAAAATTGAAATTATTTCAAAAATAATACTCATATATCCAAAATAAAACATGTTGTCCAAAATCCCTGAAGTCCATTGTCATAAAAGAATAAATAACATAAAATTCAAAAGCCATATTTTCCAATCTATGATGCAACCCTTCCTTGGTTGATGTTGTCACCTCTTGAATTTCCTAAATTTTCCTTGGGCTAGGCAGAGACTTTAGGTTTTATCTCATTGATCACATGGGAACAATCATCCCTCAAATGCATCCGTGAAGACATGGATTTGTCAGAGTCATCGAAGGGTGAGGAAGGGGCAACAATAGATTTTCCTTTATCAAATGCATGGTGGACTTTAGTCTTCAATCTCTTGTTGGCATGGGAGGATTGAACTGGTGAGTGGTTAGGGGCAGCTTGGACAATGGGGTTCAAAGGTGGAGGAGCAGGTAAAGTTAAGTTTGTCCATCCACAGTAATTACCTTGCCAAAATGCGCCACCAAAATTTCCACCACATGCATATATAAAAAATGTAATTAACGCAATTTCATAGCCATTTCCTTGTTAGCCAGGGTTTAACTGTGATCAACAAATATTTTATGCATGTAGTATTGCAGAACTAAGTTCCTTTGCACTTATTGAAATACCTTGCCTTCTTCAAAACTGCCCTTAATGTAGCTTTACTAACATGTTTGTTATGCAGGTGCAATAGGGACAGTCACCATCAATGAATAGCAGTTTGTAATATCATGAAGGAACAACATCACGAAAGCTCAACTCATATCAATAACAATGATATCAATATTGATCATGTAAACCTATGAAACACATTATCATAACAAAATTGAACAGATCTATTATCCAATCATTCAAGGGGGTCCCACCTACTAGTATTATTTAGTTTTCATAATAATAGGCTTTAGCAACACTTTGCGGGCGAAACTACGTTGACGTTTTCAATCGTCAACATGGTGTAGAAATAAGAATATGCCCTGGACCACTGGAAGTTCTGGTCCTTGTGCCCGAAGATGTTCACTGTATCTCAACAGAATTGTTTTCAAGCTGATGCCACAGGTTTATGAAAACATTGGTTTGCTCCAGACGATGGTTGAAATGAACAGTTGAAGCCGATAATATAACTCTTTGCAAAATCTTGGTTAAATGTTTATGAATGGGAAAGCTCCTCGAGCCTTTTGCTGATTAATGACAATCTGTATGGGTGTTGCATGATGAACTGTTAGCAGTAAAGTTTACTTATTTCATATGTAGAAGTGCGAAGGTGGCGGGTACGACGAAGAGCAATTAAGGATTGCAGGTTTTGTGAACGTGGCAAGCCGACGACGTGCGAATGACATTTCATGATTTTGAAATCAACATTCGGAAGGGATAATATAACCCTCCGCAAATCTTGGTTTAATGCGTATTAATAGGAGATCTCCTTGAACCTTTCTGATCCAGGTGGATATTGGTGGCCACCCACCTATTCCACTTAGACCCCCACCATTGCTTCTTTCAGTTTTTCAGTTTCCGCACAGTTTACTATTTTTAGCAGTTTTTCGGGTCTTGAAATTCCGGAGCCGTTTTGAGGCCTTAAACGACATTTTTTGGGAAAACAAGGAGTAAAAGTTGTAGTCCTCAAATAGATCTTTCTAACAAGGTATGGAACACGTCAAACGGAGATCGTATGCCAAAGTTACGTTCTCGGGAAGTTGATGCACCAACTTAGCCAAACAGGGCCCATAGTCTTGGTGTTTCATCTCCTAGGGTTAGGTCTTTGGATGTTTAGGGTTTTCCATTGTTTTTCAATAATAATAGGCCTTCAAGCCTCATTGTAACACAGTTCAGAGGCCATCAGCTGCGACATCTCTTCTCAGAGATAATCTACCACCGCCCTAGCTAGTTTATTTCCATTCTGTCTGTAAGCATATTTCAGTCATTTGTTATTAATGAAATGAAGTCTTATTTCCACTGCATCTCTGCGTTTATGTGTATTTTTTTATTTCATTGTGTTCCTACATAAATCTAGATCAGTGGTATCAGAGCGGTCTGCTCATTTTCGATCCTTCTTTGCATGTCCCCAACGAGGTCGGGGTATAAGGAGTTGGGGCTCAATTTGGTTGAACCTTTGCAAGACCATCCTCGCAAACCCCGACGACCGCCCATGGGGGAAGAAAAGAAAGATGAGGGAGCAGGATATCCTATCAAAATGTTGCTCGAGGAGGCCCTCGAGAAACAAAGGAATGCCATGATGGACAACTTTGCCCAGATTCTTCAACAGATTCCCACTGGCAGCGCATCGACATCCAAGATCTACTTTGGAGGCGCCACTCATTTTAAGGTACAAGTAAACTTTGACATTCCCATATTTGAGGGCCAAATAGATGTAGATGTTGTAGATAGATGGTTGAATCTGTTAGAAGGATATTTCTCGGTTCATGACTTTTCTGACCAAGAAAAGATTATTTTTGCACTCCTCATAGCCGCCCCCCATGTCAAGGACTGGTGGGAAACCTACTCGGAGCAATAGGATGAGGGGGAACCCTCTCTGTTCTTGGCTACACCCACTTGGAATTCTTTCCGAGATGCCAACAAGGAACAATATTATATTGTGGGGAGCTATAAGGACAAATACATACAATGGACTACGCTGCGACAACAAAGGGACCAAGATGTGCATGAGATGACGAATATGATTCATACCCTATGCACAAAGTTGGGTATCAAAGATTCAGAGAAACATTTGGTGTTAAAGTATCACAATTGTCTGCACAGATACATTCAGGAGGAAATGGAGTTCCTCGACATCTCCTCGCTTGGTGTGGCATATCGATATGCTGCCAAGATTGAGCAAAAGTTCAAACAGAAGAAGCGAGACTTTGGGTCTGCAAATCAGAAGCAAGGGAAAGGTACCTCCAAAGCGCAGAACAAAGGACCAAGCCAAGGCGGGGCAGCCCAGGACAACCCACCAAAGCCACAAGCAAAGAACAACACCACGAAGCCAAAAAAGGACACGAGGAAGTGGTGTGAATTCCATAAGTGCTCCACTCACAACACAAGTGAGTGTCGGGCCAAGCAGTCATTGGTAGCCGAGTTGAAGGCTTCTGAATCAGATGCATGCTCTAACTCTGAATCAGAACCCGACAAGGGGAATGATATGGGTAAGCAAATTATCGATGTAGAGCCCAACGCCACCGGTGCCACCACGAAGATCCAGAAGGAGGAACCAGAAGATCCAGAGGAGGCAGAGCGTCTCTTCCATTCTAAGATGTGGGTAAAGGGTTCCCCGTTGCAGTTCATTGTCGACAGTGGGAGCCAGAAGAACCTCATCTCGGTAGAGGTCGTGAAGCAGTTGGTCTTGCCGACCACAACACACCCACAACCATACATCATCGGGTGGTTCAACCAAGGACGGGACCTCCGCGTCAGCCAACAATGTCACCTTCCCTACAACATCAAGCCCTTCACGAATGAGGTATTATGTGACATTGCTCCTCTTGATGTTTTTGATGTATTATTAGGCCAATCATACTTGTGGAAGAGACATGCTATGTATGAGTCCAGGCCTCGTGCCGTTATTATCACATTGGGCAATAAGTTGTACAGGATACCATAGATAGCACCACCTACCACCATCTCTTTGGTTACTGCAAAACAATGCAGTAAGCTCATTTCCAAAACCAAGAAATTTGTTTTCCTGATGATCCGCCCTCAGGAAAAGAGGAAGACTGTGGCCATGACCTCCAGACAGGGCCCCACTACACGAAAACAATAGATGGATAAGGTCGTGGAGGAGTACGAGGACATCTTCACCTCCCCTGCAAGGGTGCCTCTACACTGCCAGGTCAAGCACCCCATCGATCTGACCCCAGGTGTGCCGCTACCCAAAGGACCCATCTATCGACGCTTTGTTCTAGAGAATGACGAAATCAAGAGGCAGACTCAGGAACTGTTGCAGAAAGGTCACATACGACCGAGTTCATCGTCCCGTGGGAGCCCGATCGTGTTGGTGCAGAAGAAGGATGGGACTTGAAGACTCTGCATTGACTATCGGGCATTGAACAAGATCACTATCCAGAATAGGTACCCGATCCCACGGATCGATGACCTTCTGGACCAACTCAAGGGGTCGAAATATTTCAGCAAGATTGACTTGAAGTCTAGGTATCACCAGGTACCAATCGAACCCTCTAATGTGTGGAAGACTGCCTTCGAATCCAAGGAGGGCCTTTTCAAATGGTTGGACATGCCTTTCGGGTTGACGAATGCCCTTGCAACCTTCATGAGGCTAATGGATGACATCCTGCAACCATTCACCAACTCATTTGTAGTGGTGTACTTAGATGACATTATGATCTTTAGCCAAACTTGGGAAGAGCACCTCCACCACATTTGATAGGTCCTCCAAACACTGTGACAACACAAGTTGGGTGCCAATTTGGAGAAATGCACTTTTGGGATGACCCAGGTTCAGTATCTGGGATACATTATTAATGAGTGGGGGGTTCATGTGGATCCAGCAAAGATCCAAGTCATTCGGGATTGGCCAGCCCCAACTACCCTAACAGAGCTCTGCATATTTTTAGGTCTTGCCAATTTCTACCGCAGGTTTGTGTTGGGATTCTCTCATATCACTTGGCCCTTGAGTCAAGTCACCAAGGGAGGAGCTAAAGAAAAATTCTTTTGGTATGAATCTCAACAGAATGCGTTTGGGGAGTTGAAGCATCGCCTCTGCTCTGCACCAGTGCTCACATTACCAGACTTTCAACAACCATTTGAGATCGAGACAGATGCCTCTGACTATGCTATTGGGCCAATCCTTACTCAACATGGGCATCCAGTGGCATATCACAGTGAAACACTTTCTGACACAGTCCGTAAGTATCCCACTTATGACAAAGAAATGTATTCCATTGTGCAGTCTTGTCGGCAATGGAAGCATTACATTTTGGGAAAGGAAACGGTCATCCACATAGACCACCGACCGTTGCAGTTCATACAAACACAAGGGAAGTTGCAGAACGATCGCCATCAGAAGTGGTTCCACATACCTGCAACAGTTTCATTTGAACATTAAATAGAAGAAAGGAAGCACCAACAATGTTTCAGACTGCCTCAGTCGACCACCCATCGTGGCGCTAACCACTGTGCTCAACTCTTGTGGGCACGAGACATCCGATTGGCCGCTTCTCTACACAAGTGATCCATAATTCGGCCACACGTACAATACACTCTTGGAGGGTAAGAAAGTTCTCAATTTTCACCTCCAAGATGCCCTGCTTTGTCACCTGGGACACCTTTGTGTTCCTTCAAGTGAGCGTGCCAAGATGATTTGGGAGGCGCACTACAATCGAGTCGCTGGGCATTTTGGGGTCGAGAAAACCATGGCAGTACTGCAAAATTATTTCTATTGGCCGAACCTTCGACAAGATGTCGGGAAGTACATCAAGTCCTACACTGCTTGCGCCATTGCCAAACCGACCATCAAGAAGCAAGGCCTCTATTCTCTGCTTCCTACCCCCAATCGACCTTGGGAATCCATCTCTATGGATTACATGTCGGGCCTTCCTTCTACTAAGCATGGCAATGACTGTGTTTTTGTGGTCATCGGCCGATTCTCGAAGATGTCCATTATGATGGCCTGCAAGAAGAATATCACAGCAGAAGCCACTGCTAAACTCTTCTTTGAACGAGTGTGGGTACACTTTGGGATCCCACAGTCTATTATATCAGATCAGGACAATAGGTTCCTCAGTATATTTTGGTCCAGCCTCTGGTCGATGTTGGACACCAAGCTCACCAAGTCCACAACTTTCCATCCGCAAACTGATGGCCAGACAGAGGTCGTCAACCGGATGATCGTACACATTCTGTGCATGTACAATTCAAAGCATCCACGCACATGGGATGAGAGCCTCCCCTATGTAGAACATAGCTACAATCAGACTCTCCATAGCTCAACCAGCCATATCCCCTTTCAAGTGGGCTTGGGATTCCAGCCACTATGTCCCATTGACATAGCCATGCCATTTGTGGCTACTCAGGAAGATTCAGCTCATGTCCAGTCTAAGGCTAACATGGCAAACAACTTCATTGAGCACATTCAACACATCCGCCAACAGGTTCATGACATCTTGGACAGAGCTAATGCTAAGTACAAGCAACGACATGATCAACATCGGGTGCCACACAACTTCCAGGTGGGCGATAAAGTGTGGCTGCATTTGCAAAAGGAGCACCTCGTTGGACCCCACTGCAAGCTTCGTCCACTCCAATATGGGCCATACACCCTCACCAAGGCTGTAGGGGACAAGTCCTTTGAGCTCAGCATTCCACCATTCCTTGGTCTGCACCTAGTGTTCAATGTGGACCGCCTTCGGCCCTACTTTCCACCTCTACTAGACACATCCAACATGGCAGAACAACTCACACCAACAGAGTTAAATCCAGACTGCATGGAACAAGCCAGAAATGATCAGATCATGGATACACAGATCAAGCACACCCGACAACAAAGGAGACCGCTATATCGAGTTGTCAAAGCAGGCCAACTCCTTCACCAAGGCAAGTGGCTCACTAGGGACCAAGTTCAACAAAAGTTTCCTCATCTCATTGAGGAACTCAACGCAATGGGGACCATTGCTTCCTAAAGAGGGAGGAATGATCCAGGTGGATATTGGTGGCCACCCACCTATTCCACTTGGACCCCCACCATTGCTTTTTTCAGTTTTTCAGTTTCCGCACAATTTACTATTTTTAGCAGTTTTTCGGGTCTTGAACTTCCGGAGCCGTTTTGAGGCCTTAAACGACGTTTTTTTTGGGAAAATGGGGAGCAATATGCTTAGTAGTTTGATGTTGCTCACCCAAAATTTGTAGTCCTCGGATAGATCTTTCTAACGAGGTATGGAATGCGTCAAACAGAGATCGTATGCCAAAGTTACGTCCCCGGGAAGTTGATTCACCAACTTACCTAAATGGGGTCCATAGTCTTGGCGTTTCATCTCCTAGGGTTAGGTCTTTGGATGTTTAGGGTTTTCCATTGTTTCTCAATAATAATAGGCCTTCGAGCCTCATTGTAACACAGTTTAGAGGCCAGTAGCCGCGACATCTCTTCTCAGAGATAAGCCACCAACACCGTAGCTAGTTTATTTCCATTCTGTCTGTAAGCATATTTCAGTCATTTGTTATTAGTGAAATGAAGTCTTATTTCTGTTGCATCTCTACGTTTATGTGTATTTCTGTATTTCATTGTGTTCCTACATAAATCCAGATCACTTTCGCCCATCAATGACAATCTATACGGTTTCTGCACGACGACCTATTAGAATTAAGTGTCACTAATTGCATATTTAGAAACAAGATATAT
>ML824096.1:43874-66714 GCA_009831015.1 Picea engelmannii | reverse complement strand
GAGTTACTCAAGTGTTGCGGACAACACTTGTCTCAAGGGGAGGGGCATGTTAAGCCCTAATATTGGCTCATTACCCCTTAATTGGGGCATATTATATTAGTAATGTTATTTTATTTATGTCGGCTTTAGGCCATTAGTTGTAAGTATACGTCCTAGTCTCCTATATATACCAAGGAGACATTTTCATTTTGAATCATCTTGTACTTGAACATTTAAGTGGGGTAAAAGGATGTTGCCCCCTCGAAGAGGCTTATTATCTGAAATTATCTCTTTTTCAAGGCGTTGAGTACTTTTTCTGAGGTTTTTTTATGCTATATTGATATTTGGTTCTTAACAGGTGATGGAACAATGGAAATTCAATATAGAGCCCGACTGTCTAGGAATTCACAATCTGAAAAGTGCCTAGGCATCGAATGGCTATTGGTTGGTCGGAGTCGCATTTTCGAAAAAAAGACTAAGTAAAGAGAAAGAGAGAGTAGAGGGGAAAAATAAACAACAATTTGGTCAAGTATAGAAGAGGGAAAAGAAAGTCCAATACATTCAAATCTACAATATATATTCAATTTCCTGGCAAGATCTTTTATGTATGTTGTTGGATAAGTTGTATACATATTGCATAGACTTGGAAAGAAATCTGAAGGTAGCGGGCATAGGAAACAACATTTAGAAGTTTGAAATTTCTTGAACCGGCGAACTCAATGATCCGCCAAAGAGATGTCAAGAAATTGTCAAGTGCGGAAAGCGGTCGGACGAGCTTCAAAATAGGCTAACGGGTTCCCGAGGAGCCGTAAGGCTCCGAGTGTCAAATTGTATATATTGGAACATTTTGGTGCAAAATGTGTAACACGGAAGAGGGGATGATGTGGGAGTCCAGAAGTAAATCTGCATATCGCAGAAGCCAGAGTGTTATTTGCAGGTCACGGAACAATGGAAAGTGCAATTTAGACAAAAGGGAAGCGCTCGGTCGAAACACGTGAATTCGCCAATACGCGTAACAAGGCATTTTCAGAAAAAATGATTAAGTAACTGGAAAGAGAAACTACAGGGGATAAAAGAGTGGGAAAATAGAAAGGTGGAGGGAATTTTCGTAAGCACGAATTGTTTTCAAACAAGCCCCATTGTTGCAAAACCATCATTTTCTAGTAATTGTCAAAAACTGCTTTGTTGAAGATTAGATTTTATTGCAACTTGTGGGTGTAAGTGTGTTCTTGATAGATTCTTCCATGACTGTAACATATTAACTTAAGTATTAAACTTATTGCATTATGTGTTGTTAGCATTAAAGCTTGATAATTACATGTCTAGAAACAAAAATGACAATCTTGTTGCAACATTGTGATTTGGTACTGCTATGTTCTATATGCATTACGGATAGAATTGAAAGTTGGTTTGAAACTGTGTGTAATTCATTTTTTGTTTGCATAAAATCCTGATGGATCGACATAGTACATTGTCATATAATTGTTAGATGCTCCATTTTAGAACAAATTACCTAAGCAAATACAATATAGAAGAACTACGAGACTACCGAACCATGCCAATGAGAAGAGGTGTTAAATCTAGAAAAGAAGCAGCAACCAAGACTCCAAGGCAAATTTTTTTAATAGCAAATCCATTTAAAAAAAAAAAGAACACTGAGCACTGTATATCTATCCTTAGAAATTGAACCCAATTCTTTGGGCCAAAACATTGAACATATCTGCCACAAACACAGGCACGGGATCTGCAACATGCAGGAGCCATCGAGATGCTCTTCAACATGTATACAAAACTAATTACCATGCTTTTTGTTTTTAGGAAATTCCTGCAATTTTCTCCTCGATGGATCATCCTGTGGTAAAATTGATATGTCTCAGAAGCTTCGCGTGAGGAAGAAGACGAAAAATGTTGCAGGGAAAATGGAATAGCCCTTAACTAAAAGTTAGGACACACCAAGAAACTGTCTCTCCACAGTCGAAAACTTCAGGGACACAGGTTGCACGTGCAATTCCAGAGGCCCAAATTAGTCCATTTTGGGTGGAAGGAGATGACTAGTAGGAATATGCCTTGCACCAGTGGGAGTTCTGGTCCTCATTCCCTAAGATGTTAATTGTATATCCAGATAACATGACAATAGTCCTACAATTGAATAGTTTTTTGGCTTGAAATATATCTCTGGGAGAATCAACATATTATTTCCTTACAGTGAAAGACTTCTGCCTAGAATAGACTAATTTGGACAAATGGAATTCCTACTTTCCAGTTGCAAAGCAGCTATTGCGTTCAACATCGGTTTCTTTTCTGAAACTCAATCTTTTGGTGTTGTCAGGACTACCATCACTCAGCCGGGAAGTTTCACCCATTATGGTTGATTTCAATTTGGGCACAGGGGTGGAAACAATCTATGCATTGCCATCATCCATTGTTGTATCATCGTCCATCAGATCATCGTCTTCTAGCTCAGAATCCATGGCATCAACCTTTGCGCCAGCCATCAATGCAATTGGGCAGGTTCTCTGAGCAGGCAGGGTTGCCTTGGAATTATTTGGCTTGAAATATATCTCTCAGTGTACCAAGGGACCATCTCCTTTTTTTCTCCCGGGCGGAGGGAGATGATTAGTAATAATATGCCCTGGAATACTGGAACCTGTGGCCATCATGCCCAAAGGTGTGTACTGTATCTGGACATATTTGCTACCACAAGTTAACGAGAATTTTCATTTTCTCCAGACGATGTTTGAAATGAAAATTAGGGAGGGATAATATAACCCTCCGCAAATCCTGGTTTAATGCCTATCAATGGAAGATCTCCTCGAGCCTTTCGCTGATCAATGACAATCTCCAGGGTTCGTGCGTAATGAGTTGTTACCATTAAAGCTCACTAATTGCATATTTTGAAAAAAGTGTGAAGGTGGAGGTGACGACGAAGAGCGATTAAGAATTAGAGATTTCTTAAAGGCACCAACCGACCGACACACGAAAGATGTTGCATCATGTTTGAAATGAATACTTGGAAAGGATAACACTCTTCTTCGCAAATTTTGGTTTAATTCGTAGTAATGACAAATCTTCTCCAACCTTCCATACATTAATGAGAATCTACACAATGAACTACTAGCATTAAAGATTAATAATTGCATATCTAGAAAGTAGTACAAAGGTAGCGGGGATGGCGAAGAGTGACCAAGAATTATACATTTCGTCCATCCGCCAATCCGCAAAACAGATTCAAAGAAATGCCCAAGTATGGAAAGCGGTAGGGCGGGTTACAAAAAAAACGGTCACAAGATATACCCAGGAGACGTGAGGGTTCGATGGTCAAATTGTATCTCAATGACAAATTTCGGCCGTCAATTTGTATATCGCAGAATTTCGGGTGTTGTTTGTACGTAGGGGAACAGTGGAAGTGCAATGTTGAGAGGGCAATTTGCATATTGCGGAATTTCGGGTGTTGTATATAAAAGCATAAGACACTCGAAAAAATGACCAAGTAAATAGAAAGTGAAAGCAAACGAGATGAAGGGGAATTTGTTTGCTAATTTGTAAATAGCGGAAGTTCGGGTGTTGTTTGTAGGCGACGGAAAAATGGAAACGCAATGTTGAACCCGCCTATGCAGGAACCAGTGATTCAAAAAGTTTGTTCAATATGAAACAAGGAAGCGGTCGGTCGGGTTGGTGATATAAAATTAACAATGGAAATTTGAAGACATGAATCTGCCAAATCCTGCACCTAGACATTTTTCGAAAAACGAGTAAGTAACCAGAAAGGGAAAGTAGAAGGAAGAAAAGAAAGAAAATGGCGATTTTTGGAAGCATGAATTGTTGTAAGAAAGCCCCATTGATGGTCTTAACAGTAACTATGAAGTGCATTAAACATGTTAACAGGTTCTTCAATCAAGGAATAGATACAACGAGCGATGTTTATAGTTTCCAGTATCTGTTTGTATAAGAGAAGCGTCAAAAAGTTACAAGAAAATCAATTTTTGGATGTTTAAGTAAATTTTTTGTACTGTTAGCTTCACTGCAAGTATAACAATGACGATTTTGAATTTTAATGTCCTCTCGTGCATATGATTGTTCCATTAGACTTCACATAGTATATATTCTTTTATTTCAATTTGATTGCTAATTTGTAGATTGCGGAAGTTCGGGTGTTGTTTGCAGGCGACAGAACAATGGAAACACAATGTTGAACCAACGTATCCGGTAAACCGCCTATTCGGAAACCCGCAATCCAAAAAGTTTGTACAATATGAAACAGGGGAAGCGGTCGGTCGGGCTGGTGATATAAAAGTAAGTGGAAATCTGAAGACGTGAATCCGCCAACTTCTACACCTATAAATTTTCTGAAAAACGAGTAATACATACTAAATATGTACTTTTATAAAGTATGGACATGAGATTTTATAGAGAATGTATGGATCCCTCATTCGATACTTAGCCACTTTTTGGATCCCAGGTTTTCGGGCTGGCGGGGTCTAAATTGGGACTCTATTGTTCTGTGTCCTACAAATAGCACCCAGAGTTCCACGATGTACAAATTGATAGGTGGACTTGCGGGTTGGCTAGATCAACATACATACAAAACTAGGTGAACGTACATACAGACAAAAAATGAAATACAAAACAACCGAATATGAAATAACAGTACAAGCATGTACCTTTGTATCTCCTCTTCCACCGCTGCAGTCAAGAAATCCCCATTTATGGTCTTAATAGTAACTATGAAGTGCATTAAACATGTTAACAGGTTCTTTAATCAAGGAATAGATACAATGAGTGATGTTTATAGTTTCCAGGATATGTTTGTATAAGAGAAGCGTCAAAAAGTTACAAGAAAATCATTTTTTGGATGTTTAAGTAAAGTTTTTGTATTGTTAGCTTCACCACAATTATAACAACGAGGAATTTGAATTTTAATGTCCTCTCATTCATATGATTGTTCCATTAGACTTCGCATAGTATATATTATTTTATTTCAATTTGATGGCTAATTTGTAGATCGTGGAAGTCCGTGTGTTGTTTGCAAGTGGCGGAACAATGGAAACGCAATGTTGAACCCGCCTATCCGGTAATCTGCCTATTCGGAAACCCGCGATCCAAAAAGTTTGTACAATATGAAACAGGGAAGCAGTCAGTCGGGCTGGTGATATAAAGGTAAGTGGAAATCTGAAGACGTGAATCCACCAACTTCTGTACCTATAAATTTTCCAAAAACGAGTAATACATACTAAATATGTACTTTTATAAAGTATGGACATGAGATTTTATAAAGCATGTACAAATCCCTCATTCAATAGTTAGCCACTTTTTGGATCGCGGGTTCTCGGGCTGACAGGCTCAAAATTGGGCGTCTATTGTTCTGTGTCCTACAAATAGCACCCAGTGTTCCGCGATATACAAATTGACAGGCGGACTTACGGGTTGGTTGGCTCAACATTGCACTTCTATTGTTTTGTGTCCTCCAAACAACACTTAGAATTCCACGATATACAAATTGACAGACGGACTTCAGGGCTGGAGGGCTCAAGATTGCGATTCTTTACGGATGGTGAACCCTATCAACTATCTAACATTATCTAAAAACATTATTTTCAAATACTAAATTATTAATATTAAATATTGATATTGTACAATTTAATTACATAAAATTATTAAAGGATGTTAAATCTCTTATTTAAAAAAAAATGAAGTAAACAAGACAAAGCTTTTTTAAATTCTATCACCGCAAGTGTAACAACGACCAATTTGAATTTTAAGGGCCTCTTGTTGTTGGCACAGGGGCAGACCCAGGGTTCAATGCTTCAACAACGCACCAACAAAACCCTAACTACTGACCCTTTCGGCAACACCTGCGAAGCAGATGAAGTCTCACCTGAGGTAGAGGCAGGGAGGGTTGCAGGACTTAGGTGTCTGCAACCTAGCTGGGACACAAATCTATGATCACAATACTTAACATAGCACTTAACCAATAATATTCATTAGTCTCTAACTCCTTTATTCACATCGTAGGTTAAAACCCTAATTACAGATCAACGCGGTGACAACCAAGATGCAAGCATATCTAATCATTCAGCACATAGCATTAAAGTAGATCTAACATTCATTCACATCATAAAGCACTAAGCATCAACTGGATCTATCATACATCTAGATTAAGCAATCAAGTACATAAACAACATGAACACCACAACACAAAGCACATTGACAGAGGATATACGTGGTTCACCCCAGTGTGGGGCTACGCCCACCTATCTTCTTCTCTTCTTATTAGTTTCTTCCAATCTTCTTACATGCACCAAGCCACAATGCCAACTCCACATAGGACAAGAGATCTACGCGCACCTCACAAGATCCTCCTTCCTGAGTTAAGTCCAAGCACAGAGCCTCTACAGAGTCTGTGCACAAAGAACTTACAAAGCACTTGTACCTAGCTCTGCAACCCTTAACATGTTCATGCACAAAGCCAACTAACCATGCACTAAGTCGATCAATGACTAGTAACTACTAGGTCTTCTTCTTACATTGTCTAGCTACTTATTTATACATTACAAAAGGGGGCGAGATCCCACGATCTTCGCTTCGTCTGGGCGCTCCTTCTTCGACCAGCTTGTCGAGGTCCCAAAAATGGTCAAACACAACAAGGGTTCTCCAAAACTTGGTCGAGGGCCAACATGCCCCCAACACTCACCCGTGACTCATCCCAAGTCACTTTGATCTGGGCAACTTTGCTTCGAAGGCCTCGAGCTTAGCTCAAGCTGTCTTGACTTTCTGCTTCGCCAGAGCCTCCTACTCGGCAAACTCCTTAATGATTTGCTTGGTGATAGGCTTGTCCAAGCATTGTTCTAGTATGGTGACCACCTGTTCCAGTTGTGCACCTTGTCCCTCGATCTCTTCAAAAAGGGTGCAGGCTTCGTCCTGCACTAGCTGGAGTCATTGTGTTACCTCCATAACTCGACTCTGGATGGTAGTGACCTATTTTTGAACTACACGCTCCTTATGTGACCTTTTCATCTTCTCCACTATGGTAAATAGCTTCAATTGTGCTTGCACTATAGATGCCTATTACTTTGCCTCATGGAGCTGTGCCTCCAATCTCCTCAGCTCCGGGTCTTATGCAATGCACTCGTAAGTCTGCGCACTTTGGTTACTTAGTTGCTTGCATTCTAAAGCCAATGCCTTGATTCTTTCGAATGTGCTTCTGGCAGTTTCTTCCCTCTGATCTCGCACTTCCTGCGAAGTGCTCGACACTGCTTGTAGTTATAAATCTGCTACTCTCGCTTGAAGCTGTCGAATGGCTTCAGCGAGCTTCCCCACTTGGATCTCAGTTATCTCTTCATCCATTTGAGCTAAGCCCCATACAGAACGAAGTGCTCTAGCCACTGCCTCCTTGACCGCAATCTGATCCATGAGTAACTGGTATTTTTCTCTCTGGATCTACTCTTTATCCTCTTCAAACTTCGCTTGGAGGTCATCTTTCTCTTTCTTCGCAACCCGAAGTTGCTCTAGGGTTTCCTCCTTTTCTTGCTTCAAGGCCTCTGTGGCCTGCTCCTTTTCTTCCTGTACTAGTCGAAGTCGAGCCTCTGTATCATCTCCTATCCTTCGCAATTGGGTGGACTCATCGTCCAATTTTTCACCTTCTGATGACGATGACACAATCGACACTGCGCGAATCGAATAGAGGGCTTGTTGTACCCGTTTAAGCTCCACCTCGATCCTGTCATACATTGTTTTCTTCTTGGCTTCGTTTAGTTGCAAAATATCCACCGAAGTGTCTGCTACAACTGCGATGATGAGGTCAATGTCATCCACTGTGAGCATAGTCTACGATTGTGGTTTGTTGGCTCATGACTTCTTCCATGCTGAAGGTTTATTCGGAGAAACCTTTCTTTTCTTTGATGTCTTGGCTTCCGTAAGGGGATCCTTAGGTGGTGTCACTTCACCCTTTTCCTCTTCCTAGTTTACTTCGTCGTTTCCTCCTCCTCCAGGTGAACCAGATGCAATTTCCTCTAATGCGTTGTTTTTTTCATGCACTTATTCCTTATCGACTGCCACTACTTCGCCATATCGCTTGAATACCACAAGGTGGTGAACCTCGCGGCCATTGGTTCAGACAACTCGACTTCAAGGAAGGGCGCTCCCTCTGGCATATCCTAAGCGACAAAGGCAACGAGAATCAACAACTAGCTGAAGTGAAACTCGTAGCCCTGGTCCTGTGCTTCATGACAATCTAGCTCCAATTGGTTGACGAGGTAGCTCTCCAAGTTCATCTGTATCCCTTCAATGCACTTTTCTGCGAGGTCTACGATGAAACACGTGACTTGCGTTGGTTTGTTCTTCTTGACGAGCTAACCAATGATCAATTGGAAAGCTAGGCACACTATGCCATCTTGAATGGAGGCTACCTTGTAGCCCCACTTCCCCTTCTCCACATCGTCATAGGTGTCCTTAATTCGTTGCGCCAGGGTGTGATCTGCAGCCTTCTCTGGGTAGAATTTATGAGGGTCTGGTCCCTGCATGCTTAATCCAGTGATCATTTGGATCAACGCCGGATCCACAGTCATGCGCCTGTCTAACCATAGATAACCTCCATGGTAGCATGATAGGAGGAGTTTAATGCACGCGTTAACCTCCCGATGTCTGCCGAAGTGGGGTATCTTCATGAGGTTGAGGATGGTGGACCTCACGATCTCCTTAGTCCATGGATGGGGGACTATCTTCGACTTCTTCCCCTTTGTCTTTTTCAAGTACTTATGCGGTGCGAGCAGTGCATAATTCTTCTTGTATCATAGGTTAAAGTTGTTGATCTTAAGATCAGGGATTGGTCCTAGCTACGTTCTCACTGCGCGTATCCCCTTCGGGAGGTACGCAGTGATGAGGGTGTACTCAAAATCTCTTGGAATGTTGTCATGACTAACCACGCCAACCAGAGGTGGGATGTAGTTAGGCAAGATCTATGGGATGAGCTTCACGTTCGCCAGGTCGTCGCGGTGCTTGCTTCTTTTCTCCGTCGCGGTTCAGGATGGCCCAGATCGATTGGATTGTCATGCAGTTGAGGGGGATGCTTGCAATCCTCTTGTCGATGAGGCCTGTACTCCTACAGACATGACCATCTCAGCCATAAGGTCGATCAAGCTTTCTTCTATGGACTTCTCTATTGCACTATGTTCGCTCGACATACACACTCATGGTCAAATGCTCGAGTAGGCGAACATGTGCTCAATGTAAGAAAAATAGGTGGCGAGGTCTCAATAAGCACAATGCGATAGCAATCAGTTCTTTGTGGGCTCAGATAATCACAATTTGCAAAAGTGTCCCCGGTGAGACATTCGATGGATTAAATAGACAAAGTCGTAACAGATTCCTCCAACAGGCAGGAATGCCTCAATCCATCTATTATGGCGCGGTCCCAACGGTCCAATGGCGATCTTTCTAGCAATAATTGCATTTCTAGCCGTTCCAGAGCGTCGTTCGAACGGTCGAGATGCCTCCAATGGTCATATTGGTTCACTGTGGCGAAGTGCCAGTTTGCACTATTCTGCTATTCCAGCGAGGTTCAAGTCCTGTAAGACTACTTTCTACAAAGTCTTCTATGGAACCTTGTGCAAGTTTTATAGCTTTGCTTTCTTTTTGTTGAGCTTGTTGGCCTTCTTTCCTGTGATCTGAGTCGCTGGATCCCTCTTTCCAATTTTATTCTTATCTGCTCTTAGCATAGTAACTTCACACTGTTGAGGGTCGTTCACAAAGTTTAAGTGGAATACCTCTTCTCTTATTACTTCAGGGTTTGGTGCTCTTCTCTTGTGCATGGATAGGTTCTTTAAGCCTTCTTGCGTTCTTTCAACCTTGAAAACTAGTTCTCTAGCCCTTAGTTGCTTCGACTTGGCCACATGTTCTTCTATTAAGCGCATTATTCTCCTAGCCATGAAATCCCTTAATTCTTGCTTTTTCAGCTCGATAGCTTCCTCTTCTTCTTTCCTTTGGATCTGATCTTTCTCAATTCAGGTGCTTCCCATTAAAAGTGCAAAAGGAGTGTTGTTCTCAACAAACTTAACGACCTCAAATTCTTCTTCCGTCGATGCTCCATGAACAACCATAGGTACACGAGTAAGTCTTCCACATAGGGTTATCATCTTTACTTTAAACAATCCTATTCTTCCCAATGAAGGAATCATAACAGGATTTCCCAAAATTTCCCAAGTACTTTCTGTCATGATATTCACCTGTGTTTCCTCATCCAGAACACAATCTATGTCGAAGTCTCCTATTCTTATTTCTATGCACTCCTTCTCTTTTAATATCTCTTGTAAATTGATGTCTCTATGATCACTCATTTTTTCTTTCATCTGCAATAAAATAGTCTCTGATTCTTTCTAGTGTTCTAGCATATCCTTAGTATCTTGACCTTCTTCATCGTTTTTTTGTCTCATATTCATCTTTTAAACTTTAGCAATCATTCTACGACAATCCAAAACCTCATGACCAACAACTTTACAACAAAGACAAATAGGACCTGTACCAGGGCATTCCTTAGCAAGATGTCTTGGTCTTCTGCAACTGTAACAAGCAGTCAATCCTCTCTTTCTCTTAAATGATACCCAACCTTTCCTGTACTGTGCACTGGGATCACAGTGATGAATCTGCAAAATATTCTTGCTAGGATCCTGCATCCACTTGTTAGTCCAAAAATTCTTTCTATGCATAGGAATAACATATCTTTCATTATTTCTATCAGATTTATTCATATCAAATCTTCTTTCTTCTATTTGTGCCCTAGTTTTCAGACTAGGACAAAATCTATCAAACATACCTAGATCCATTCTTTTGAAACAAAAATTTCCACTTATCTTACCTTTACCAGAGCACAAAGCTCTAAGATCTTACCTCTTTTCTTCAGATATGATTCCCTTCTTAGCAGAGAGCTTCGCAAGTCAAGTAGAATACTGCACACTACAACAACAAATCTACGCACATAGCTTTCTCTTTTCTTCAGTTCCCAACAATCATAGTTTCGCGTCCCATAAATGGAACCATTTGTTGGCACAAGGGCAGACCCAGGGTTCAATGCTTCAACAACGCACCAACAAAACCCTAACTACCATCCCTTTCAGCAACACTTGCGAAGCAAATGAAGTCTCACCCGAGGTAGAGGCAGGGGGGGTTGCAGGACTCAGGTGTCTGCAACCTAGTTGGGACACAGATCTATGATCACAATACTTAACAGAGAACTTAGCCAATAATATTCATTAGTCTCTAACTCCTTTATTCACATCGCAGGTTAAAACACTAATTACAGATCGACGCGGTGACAACCAAGATCCAAGAATATCTAATCATTCAGCACATAACATTAAAGTAGATCTAACATTCATTCACATCATAAACTACTAAGCATCAACTGAATCTATCATACATCTAGATTAAGCAATTAAGTACATAAACAACATGAACACCATAGCACAAAGCACATTGACACATGATATACATGGTTCACCCCAGTGTGGGGCTATGTCCACCAATCTTCTTCTCTTCTTATTAGTTTCTTCCAATCTTCTTACATGCACCAAGCCACAACTCCAACTCTGCATAGGACAGGAGATATGCACGCACCTCGCCAGATCCTCCTTCCCATGTTAGGTCCAAGCACATAGCCTCTACATAGTCTGTGCACAAAGCACTTGTACTTAGCTCTGCAACCCTTAACACGTTCATGCACAAAGCCGACTAGCCATGCACTAAGCCGATCAATGACTAGTAACTACTAGGCATTCTTCTTACATCGTCTAGCTACTTATTCATACATTACAAAAGGGGCCTAAACATGGGTAAGACCCATGGGCCGAAATACCATACCCGTTACATAAACCCTAAAACCCAAACAGCCCGTAAAAGGGGGTGAGATCCCGCAATCTCCGCTTCGCCTGGGAGCTCCGTCTTCGACCAGCCTGTCGAGGTCCCAAAAATGTTCAAACACGACCAAGGTTCTCCAAAACTTGGTCGAGGGCCAACACTTGTTGATGTGATAACTCCATTGGACTTCGCATAATATATATTCATTTATTTCAAATTATTCCAAGAGATTGATTTTACCAAGTTTATGGATCAAGGAAAAGTGCTAAAACGAGCCACATACTACATTTGCGTCATAGAGGTTATATTAAAGGGAAAAGCCTATCCTTTATAGATCTGTGTCCTACAAACAACACCCAAAGTTCCGCGCTATACAAATTGACAGGAGTACTTGCGGGCTGGCTGGCTAAAAAATTGCAATTCTATTGTTCCAAGTCCTCCAAACAACACTCGGAGTTTTACAATATAAAAAATGATAGACGAAGCATATAACCAAGAACCACGTAAACTCCAAACAGGCCGCAAGCAAGATCCCACAAGGTTCCATAGAGCAGCACGCATCGACCTTTGCATCAAACAATTTGATATCATTTTTGGATCGAACAATCTTATGCGTGTGCAATCTCTATAGTGAGATCTGAATATCTCAAGCTGATGTTTCAATCCCTGTCGAGTTCCTTTTTTTTTCAATTAGGGCATCGAGAAAATGCAGATACCATACCATAAATGTATAGTTGGAGACAATTTTTTATTTTATTCGGGCACCCGAAAGAAAATTGTAGAAGTCATGTCATGGTTAAATAGTTGAAAAACAATTGTCGAACTTGGGCACCCAAAAAATGTGTAGGATCCTCCATCAAAGCAACAACCACCCACCATGTTTTTTTTCTTTTATTTGCACACCGAAAAAAATATGCAAAATCCTCACTGGGAGACGCAATAAAACATCAAAATAACAACATCGATTGCATTTGTAATTAGATTCTCAAGTACTCGAGTCCGACAAACATTCATCTGGGTGTTGAAGAAATATTGCAGAGACAAATTGCAAAATTTTTACTGGGAGATAAAAGAAAACATCAAAGTAACAACATCAATTGCATTTGTAATTAGATTCTCAAGTACTCGAGTCTGACGGACATTCATCTGGGTGTTGAAGAAATATTACAGAGACACATGAGATATTTTCGTTTCCTGCCAAAGCTTGATATGATTTTTTTTCTTGTTTTTTTTATTTTTTATTTTTTTATTTTTTTTCTTCAGCTGATATGCAATATTGTATAACAAAGACACATGAGATATTTTCGTTTCCTACCAAAGCTTGATATGATTTTTGTTCCTTTTTTTTCTTTTTCTTCAGTCGATATGCAATATTGCATTGTCCTCATTTAAGGTAAATTTGTTGTGTATCTGAAAGTCGCGTAGCATGTAGACATTGCTTGCCTTTTTCTGTAGATATGCTTCATACGACAATTCTACTAACCCAGGAAGCACATCTTGTAACAAAGGCTGCCTAATTGTACAATGCACAGTTGTGTTGCCCATGTTTCGGATGGCAGCATTGACGCAATGTCCATATATATATGGAGATTTTTCACTGCATTGCAAACAATCAATCGTATCATCACTTATCAAAGCGGAAGCAGAAGCATAGGAGTTGCATTTCGCACATACAGGCTCAAAGGGGGTCGAGTACGCATTCGCTGCAACCAAAACACCTTCAACCTGGAAACGTGAGCATAGGAATTAATACATTGAACAATATAATACACAACTACACCCCCCCCCGGCAAAAAAAAAAAAAAACCGCAGAAATTTGGTGAAGGCTATTTGTATGAGCAAAGTGAGGATGATTCTGTAAATGTATATGCACAACAATTGTAGAGCTAGTTAGTTTCTTCAGATCCTGTACTATGTTTGCTCGCAACTCTGTTACAAATGTTGCTTGGGTTGTGTGAAAGATCCTTTCTCTAACATCCCTTTTCTTTGTTATATTTTTGAAGAGCATAAGTGGAAATTGCCCTTTATGTAATTGTTGTTCCATTGAAGAAAACAAATTTGAATAGGTATCAAACAATTACAGCTGCAACATGGAAACGTGCAATATTTGTGTAACTTAACTAAGATACATGCACATGTAAAAGTAAAGGACAAAATTGGATATGGAGAACGGTACCATTGCTTTGTCGTTGTCTGAATCTCCATCTTTCATATGGAGAATGTGTTGCGAGCCAAGTTTTCTCACTAGTGTGATAGCTACACCAATGGTTCCAATTGGGTAAATGTCATTACTCTTTGCAAGTTGGCTGATAGTTGCGTTAGGGACGAAATGATATTCTGAACAAACAACGGGAATTTTTTCCACAATACTTGTTTCGGTGAGTGAAATAATCTGATCACAATCACCACAGTCATATACTGTTTTGGGCAATATATTAAAATTTGTAATGGATATCCCATTACCCAACAATATCTTTTCTGCATGTTTCTGGACAAGTTGTGTAGGAATAGTCAGCGTGATTGTCATCATGGCCTCCTTGTCTGTCATGTCAGCACGCATAATGGATCTAGTTTTGTTTGCCTTGTACAAGTAGGTGTTATAGACGACCATTATGTCCCCGATGAACACTTGTCCAGTTTGGTGGTTGTTCAAGCCCTCTATTGATAGTACTTTGGGTGTTACAAGTATAGACCCGGTGACAATTTTTGAACAAGAAAAGTAAAGTGAATGGTAATGTGCATTATTTTTTTGTTTTCTTTATTCCCTGGCATAAATTTACAAGTAGACGCATAGATTCGATGAAATATGGAGCCAGAGTTTTGCAACCACACCTCTTAGTTTGCAGAACCTGCGTTATGTTCGACGTCTCTCTTGTACTTGTTGATACTTCTTGTGAACTGCAAAGCATGTATTGCAAATGACATCAACATATTCACCATGCCATAGATGAATAAATAGCCGAGGATATTTGTTTGGTAAACATACTAGGAACATAATGTATGCATCTTTACCTTTGGTCTTGTCATTCTGTTGATGTCTGGGATGACTGACTGCTCATGGCCATGTCACTAGTCCAACTTTTTCTGATGCAAGCATGTGTATATGAACATCAGAAGGACTAAACAAGTATTTGCATTTTATATTGTCCATAATAGTTCTTAATGTCACATGCAGGGTGGAAGGAGATGGAATATGAAATAGGGTGTCAAGGGATACTCAGGAAACATGAGGACCCGAGGGTCAAATTGTATGCCTCTGATTTTTTGATTGGAAAAATATGTAACAGTAAATAGGACATGATGGCGGGGCACGATGACCAATCTGTATATCATGGAACCCTAGAATCCAAGGGAGCAATCTTGAACCCGCTAGCTCGACACCTGCAATTGACAAAGTGGGTAAGTATGGAATAAGGTAGAATCTTGACCATAAATGTGAACCAGGGAGTTCGCCAACCCATGCACCAAGGCATTTTCGGAAAGACCACTAAGCAAAGCAATTAGAAAGAAAAAGGGATAATAGAAAATGGAAAAAGTAGAAATGGGGAGGGCAGAAAGGCCCATTTCTACCAAGTCACCATTTTCTAGTCTAATATTATATGCCCCCACCCGCTTTGTATATTTAATTTACTATCACAGTTGGTATACCTTTTTGAAGATTGTACCACAAAAACTTATGTTGTTGCATTGAAGAATTCATCTTTCGGTCTAACCAACCTATTTCTTTCAAGGTAGAACATGAAGGCAAGTTAGTATGAAAAAAACAGTTCTATTTATTTCAATGTAACAACAAACAAAATATGATTCACACGAGAATAAGCAGAAAGATACATAGCATATACATATAGGAAAAAGAAAAAAAGAAAAAAAAGAGGTGCAAAGCAGTGGAACAATCACAACAAATACACAGATAATAACTGAAATACTCAACACTGGAATATGAAATAAGAGTACAGATATGCACCTCTGTAACTCCTCGTCTACATTTGCGCCAAAGAGTCCATCGTCCTCTCCAGACATTATGTTGCTTAAATGTAGCAATGGAGGAAAAATACAATGGACATCAAGGAAGTCAGTATGTTGGAAAACATGTAATGAAGATAAGTTATTATGTAGAAAGGCACGCAACATCTACATACAATAAACTAGGCAAACACACATACAAACAATAAATGAAATACAAAACAATTGAATATGAAATAACAGTACAAGCATGTATCTTTGTATCTCCTCTTCCACCGCTGCAATCAAGACTCCGTTGTTTTCTCCATCTATTCTGTTTGTTTGAATGTGGGAACGCAAAAAACAGAATGAACATGAATGGAAGCTGGTATGCACTGTAGAACAAGTAATATGTACATACAGAAAATGAGAATCAACAAATAGAATAAAAGATAGGCAGAAACATGAACCTTTGCTTTTCTCCATCCATGGTTGTAAATATACAAATTTTTTCCTTGCCCAAAATATATTACAAGCCACAAAATATTAAGAAAGTACATCGCCATAGCTAAACGATTTTGGTTTTCCATGGCAAAGTATCCAGATATGCTACCAGACATGGAAATATAATTTTGCACTCTCTTTGTTGTACATATCATATCTCAAGTACATGACAAATTGTATCGTGGTGACACCAGTCTATGTAGAGGATAAAGAACATGTATTGTGATATGGGCACATCCCACCATACATGGTTTATAAGTGCAGCTTGTACATGTTTTATTTTAACAAAAAAACAACGGATATTGCAATTGCACATGTAGTTGTCCAATTATTTTTTATGCCACTATTTTCTATCATGTCAACACTGAACTATCAACAAAATTTTACAGCAGAACAGATCTTGACCTCGCTAGAGATGACAAATAACACAACCACATGCCCACTCGTGGTTGCAAGGTCTGAACACCGTAAATCACCCAAAAAATAATAATAAAAATAAAAAAAACAACTCCAAGTGTCGGCACAGGACCCCAACCCTGCAAACCTGAAGTAAGCAAAAGAAAACAACAAGCACCAAACCAACGAGAAAGCATGAACATATGAGAGACAGTTACGGTAACCTACTCACAACGTTCACCTAGGGTGCAATTACCCCCTATGTAGAAGAGCACCCTCCCCAGGAGACAAAATGGTGATTATGTGTCTGCCTCAAGTACCATGAGTTTCCTCCCCCTGCAGTCACCTCTGTAGTTTTCCTAGGACAAACCACTAAAATCACCACTTCACATTCAACAATCGAACGGAACAATTGTAGGTCGAACCACACGTATGGGCAAGGAAACAAAGCCTGAAATTTTGAAAGTGATTCCACCCAGGGGGGCTCCCACTTCTAAATTCCTCGTACACATAGTAGTCCAAATGATTCCATGAACACCAGAACAAGCTGAGAGGGGATATCTTCCCCGCCTGCTCTAAGTGTGACCACATACTTGACTCTTGTGTTGGAGGAGCTTTCCCAACACCTCCTCCTACTATTATATTTAGCACTCCTTAACGACTTCTAGATTGGTTTTGTGGCCTTGGAGAATTTACTCTCCATCCTACACCAAGGCCTTAGATTCTAATCTATATGTTGGTTTTCTATCAAACAAAAATTGTCTAATTGTTTTTAACATTATCTTTATTTGGGGTTGTTGATTATGTAGAGGATAAGTTTATTTGGTGTGCTTTGTGAAAAACAAGGCTACTCTGATGTTTATATGTGTAAGGTTCTTTTACAATGTTCAGTTAATCATATATGACATAATCAATTGTTTTGTTAATAAGTTTCTCACAATAAACCATGATCTAACCAAGTGAGAAGAATGCAAGAAATCTAATGCAAAGTTTGCAAAACACTTCTTTAAATCTACCGAGTTCATAAAACATTCATCATCGTTGATATACCCTATATCATTTATCTCCCTTTAATCATAACCATTCAATGATACTTGCCAAATGTAAACAAATCCAAAATGGTTACGTGGGCTATAAAGGCTAATTTCATCAAGATAATCATGTGCATTTCTCCTTGTGTGAACCTTCTAGGATTACGAATGATGAAGGATATGAATGTTAGAAAGGACTAGTCTATAACAAAAAAATTCAAAGTAAGGAACAACAACATGTGATGTTCAGATTTGGTTATTAATGCTACAAGTTTCAATAGGATAAAACTACACAAATGAGGTTTTATAGCAAAGTTTCAAGCAAGGGTTTGATCTTGGTCATTGTCACTTGAATATTTCAACACCATAGAGACTTGCTCAAATTGTGATCTGAGACAAATTGGCAGTCCTAAAATGTATCCAATAAGATGAATGATATAAAGGATGATCAAATCCGTTGTAAGTATAAGTTCAAGATTGCAAATGGTGTTATTTGTGCAGTTGTGAACAAGAATGACTTTGTCTACCCTCCCTTTTGAGACTAGATATAGTAAGGAAATAAGTAAATGAAACCCCCTTTCTAATCATATCCCAACTAACTATAAGATCATAGAAAATAGGCAATGATAATAGTATCGATGTTAAGCCCAACAAAGAGATATAAGGTTGGCAATTTTATATGTGGTCTTAAGTGATCAAACTCATGTTTGCAACAAAGTGAGTAAAGGAGATAGTAAATCAGATCCAAAAGGTAATGATGTTGATGATGACTTTACTACCAACAAACCATCCTAATTCGACCCTCTTCCAATAGCATATATTAAAAAAAAAATGGTGTGTGGGTTAGGGTGTTATCTAGGGTGATCTTGTGGTTGGCATACAAATGGATATTTTTGGTAATAAATTTTCCACCAATGTTGTATAGAAAATCATGCAAACAAATCCATAATGTTCGTTGTATGTTTAGGCAATCTTGTAACAAGTTGGGGTAGAGATAAATTAATGGAACTTGGGGAAACACCTTAGGTGATTTTGAGATTATTGTTGTTAAATTTGAAAGGTGGTCAGCAAATCTAAATAACCTAGGAAACAAGTAGAGGAAATTGTCCAAAACACAACCCTCAAGCAACCACTAAAGTATGTAGTTTTTTATGGGGTTAATTCAAGACGATGCACAATGAAACCTTTGAGGATAGTGTTGTAACACCCTGAAAGTTTTGTTGGTCATTTTAGGGGGTTTGAGAAGTTGATTTGTGTAGCTAAATAACCCAAAATGTCGAAATGGGAAATGATGCCCAGAGACATCCTTCAATCAACTCTTAGATTATGCAATGTTCACTAGGTTTATTCTACATGACACACGGTGAAACTTTTGAGGGAAATGGAGTAACACCCTAGGGAAAAGTTGTATCACTTCGGTGGATTCAAAAAGGTGAGCAATACAATTAAATTATAATAAAATTTGCAATGTCTACAATGTTTCTTCGAGGTATTGGATAGTGGGTATTTGTAATAATTGTAACGATGCCCTGGGAGAAAACTTGGGTCATTAGACAATTTTCAAATAGGTTTGGAGGTGGAAAAACAATCCAAAAAATAGACTTGGATACTCCTCCTAAAGACAACAATATAGATTTGTTTGAAATTTTAAATGTTGTAGATTTGTTGACTGTGTGCATATCAACCTCGAGGGTTTGAAGATGAAATATATTTGGACCTGCAATAAGAGAAGGAAAGAGTCTTAGGGTTTGACAAGGATATTATATGTGTCTTTGATTGAGCATGAAAACCCTTATATCCTGCTAGCTTAGGGTTTCTAAGAAAATTGGGCAGCAAGGAATTGTGAAAGATTTAAGAGTTAATCTCAAAAAAGGTTAAAAAAAATCGACGAGTAAATTGTGTTTTGGGTTTGATTGAAGAATAGGGGAAAAAGAGGGCCTACCATTGGGCCATGGGGTCACTCAAATTATGAAGATATGTTGGTTGAATAAGTTAGTGTTTTTTCTCACCTAGGACTGAGAGAAAAACACCAAACTAGAGTAATTAAGGTCAAGGTAATGAGGGTTGAATCATGAAAAGAAAACAACCAATTACATGCAAATATCCATAAATAACAATGACATAATAAGAAAAAAAACATAAATATTTTTTTCCTAAATATATCTCAAGAATAAATGAAACTTTTCAGAAAAAGAAGAAGAAGCAAGCAAGGAACTAGAGCTAGCTCCTACCTCGTTGGCATGTTTCCCTTGCATGCAACTATCTCCACATCAACACCAGAAATCCAATCGAACTCTTCAATGAAGCAGAAATACACCAATACAAATGATAGATAAGAAAGCTTATAGCAATATCTCCGTTCTTGATTCTCTAGTGAGTGAAAATGAAGAGAAACTCATTTTATAAGTGAAGAGGTGTTTAAAAACACCTTTACAATACCATGTGTTGGCTCAATACCATGAGCCAAAACCATTTTCTCTAATAAAACAATGAGCAAAATAAAATAATAATAAATTACATCAATATTTTCTCATGAAGCACAACATCCCTTTAGAAAGGGTCGAATATACAATATAATGTAGCTCAAGCGGTCAAATGGTCAAGTCAAACAACTCAAACATTCACATGGACGCCTCCAAGAGGTGTGCCCCTTCGAGAAGATTCTAGAGGCTTCACATGTACGACTCCAAAACATAGCAATAATTTTCGCACAACAAATTCCAGTTGTAGTGTAACTTAGTCAATTTTTTCCTGATTTTTTATGATGACCCCATTTCAGAAATCTTGTGGAAATTGTGCATCTAACGACACTACATTGGTGGAATTCTAGGCACTCTGTCAAAAGATAATTGGGCCTAAAGTTGGATGACCCAAAAAAATGCTAAAATCACCTCACAACCACCTCTCACCATCCCCATGTGTACAAAATGATGATATGGCATCCTAGTCATTGTTCGATGCATTGCCACGGATCCCAATGTAGTGGCATGTATCTCGATGCAATACACGGATCCCAAGGCAAACATCAAGATTGAGCTTGTACGATTATGTCTCAAATGGAGAAAAAGGAAGGGATATGTCTGGATCTAATGAAGAATTGCATGACATCTCATGCAAGCATCAACGTGACACCCTTGTGAAGGTATCTAAAGGTCATTACCCCTGAGAGGGTGACATCTGGCTCTTACTCAGGGACATGCACTCTATGCAAGAGTGTATGACAACTCCAGAATCTCCACAAACTTGTGGCCGACACACTATGGAACCAAAAAAGGACATAAAATTTTTGGGTGGATTCGAATTATTTTTGGAACAAAATGAAAGCAGAGATATTACAATGAAATACACATAAATATTGCAAGAAACAAAGAAATGCAACAATAAATGATTTCTATTAATGAAAGAAATGTACAGACACTGTAAAAATACAGAGTGCAAGACTCGCTAGAATCATGGCAGCTTTATCTCTAAGAAGAGATGAGACGACTACGCTCATTCGCAAGAAGATGAGTAAAATGAGGCTCTGAAGGCGTTTTTATAATAAACATGAATGCCAAAACCCTAGACATCCAAAAACCTAACCCTAAGAGATGAAGTGTCAAAAGTCATGTGGGCCTCGTTAGGGTAAGTTAGTACATCAACTTCCCAGGGTTGTAATTTTTGCATATGATCTCCGTTTTAGGCGTGTAATAGCCCGTTGGAAAGGTATTTTTTAGAAATATGCATTATGCCATCAAAATCTAACTCTGTCTACAATTTGACTATGGGAAGCCAAGAGAACACTATTTAGTGCCCCAAAATGGCCTTGGAATTATAGAAAGATGTACTGACATGAAAAATTCCAAAATAAGCAAGTTGGAATAGGTGGGCGACCACCATTATCCACATGGATGTTGTGTAGGGCTTCAGGACAGCCCTGGAAGTGCATAACCCACAATTACAAAGAAATGTCCCCATTACAAAGAAACATGTTGAACTGAAAACTATCAAGATGAGCTAGTTGGAATTTGGAAATGTGGGTGGCCACCAATATCCACATGGATCAGTCCTCCCCCCCTTAAGAAGTAATGGTCTCCATTGCATTGAGTGCCTTGGGAAGAGGGGAAAGCGTTTGTTGAATCTGAATCATGGTGAACTGTGTGCCTTGCTGGAGAAGTTGCACTGCTTGGTCTATGGAAGGTTGTCACAAAACCTGTTTTTGGTGCTGTTGAATATGTTCCACCAACCTGTTGTCTCTGGGCTTGATGGGGCATTGTGTAGGCACCATCATAGGTGAAGAAAATATATCTTCTTTCTCTTCTGCAATATGCTTCTGATGGATAAAAGGTGTTGAGGCTACAGTGGTTTCAGTGGCCTTATGTGCATCCTTTGAATAGACTGTGAAGAGGCTGTTTTTTGCAGTATGAGAGATTACCTTGTGGATCTGTTTTGGTGGTACAATAGTCATAACTACCTCTGGTATCCTGTAGAGCTGACCCCCCAAAGAAATAATGACACTACGGGGTTAAGACTCATAAAAAACATGATGTTTCCACATATATGGTTGGCCCAAAACAACATCACAGACATCAAGAGGGACAACATCACACACTACCTCATCCTTGAAGGGATGGATGCCATAAGACAGACGACACTGTCGGATGACATGGAGATCTCGTTCCTAGTGAAGCCACCCAATGTTGTATGGTTGCGGGTGTGTTGTTGTCGAAAACTCCAACTATTTGACGACCTTAGTTGAGATGAGGTTCTTCTGGCTACCACTATCAATAATGAAATACAACGGTGTCCCCTTCACCCACATCTGTGAATGGAAGAGGCACTCCCCCTCTTTAGGATCTACTAGTTCTTCTGGTTGAATTGTTGCGGTTGTGACAGTAGCAGTGGAGTCTGTGTTAATGATCTGTCTTTTTCATTATTTTCTAGATCAGATTATGATCCGGATTATTTTCGGCACGAAGTGAGAGTGGAGATATAATAAAGAAATGCGCAGAGATATCACGTATATCCAGTAATATAACAAAAATATATCAGAGATACAACCATAAACACAGAGATACAGTAATACACGATTTCTATTAATGAAAGAAATGTACAGAGACTGTAAAAATACAGAGTGAAAGACTCGCTAGAATGGTGGCAGC
>ML824096.1:12313-41463 GCA_009831015.1 Picea engelmannii | reverse complement strand
TTGGGTAAGTTGGTGCATCAACTTCCCGGGGTCGTAACTTTTGCATACGATCTCTGTTTTAGGCGTGTGATAGCTCGTTGGAAAGGTATCGTCGAGGAGATTCATTTTGGGGGCTCAATCATGCCTTCGGCTATCATTGAGAATCTCGATCTCAAAAAAACTTCATTTAGACCCTCAAAATGGCCCCAGAAGTTAAAACCTGCTAAAAATAGTAAATTGCCAAAATGGCCAGAAAACTGTTTTGAGCCATTTGGAAAAGGTGGGTGGCCCCCGATATCCACCTGGATCAAATTATGAATCAGGTTTCAGCTCCTTGTCTTTGACCTCAGCCATCAATGATTGTTTCGAGCAACATTCATCGGTGTTGTGCCATGGGATTTTATGGAAGTCATGGAAGTCACGCCACTTCCTAGTGTCATTCTTCATCTTTACTTTACCCTTCTTTTCCTGTGTCTTGGACTGGTTGTTGGGAGGTTGTTGGTTAGGGTCATCTTTTTCATTCTTTGGTTGTTGTGGATTTGCAGACCTGAACTCCCATTTGTTTTGGTGCCTAAATTTCTGCTCTTTTTTAACAACATATCGATAAGAAGCTACCAATGATGAGATGTTTAGGAAATCCATTTCAGTTTGGATGTACCTATGCAAAGCCCCACAATATTTCCGAACTAGATGTTGCTCGAAGCGTTTGATACCCAACTTGGTGTGAAAGGTATGGAAAGTATTTGTGAACTCTGACACTGTTTATCTCTTCTCTTGCCACAGTGTGGTCCATCTCATGTACTGGTCTTCATAGTTATCAATATGGTAATATTGTTCCTTGACCACATCCACAAAAGAATCCCAAGTGGGCTCGACCCCATATAATCTTGATTCCTTTGAGGCACTTTGCTCCCAGTAAGTTTCCCACCAATGTTTGACATGTAGGAGAGCCTTGAGGAGTGTGAAGGTGATCTTGTCCTTGTCAGAAAAATTGTGAATAGAGAAATAACCTTCTAGCAGATTTAACCATTTTTCTAAGGCATCTGCATCTATCTGACCTTCAAATACAGGAATATAAAAATTAACTTGTACCTTGAAGGGATAAGTTCCTTCAAAGTGGTTGCTTGAAAAATATGTGCCTGTTGCTATCAGAGGGCATTGAAGGTGTTAGCACAAGATTGGTTTATGCCTAAGCGTTGCATAAATCCTTCATTATTCATTTTGACAAATGAATACAATTGTTATGGGATATTTTATTTATTTTGGGAAAGATTGAAACTATATTGGATTATGCCCAATCTCCAAGTTCAAGCATCAAAAGGACTCATGGATTTACACTACCCAATCGCACGCACACACACAGGTGGGCGCTACCTATATTATGGAAGAAAACAAATTGTGCAGAGTTATTTTACCAGTTTTGAGTCACTAACTTAAAACTTGGATTGTGAACAATTGAGAAGGTATTTTTCAAAATTGGAGGAGGTTTTTGTTCATAACATTCCAAATAACAAAAACCTCTCTTAGTTTTTCAAAATGTGTTATGTTTTGAGAGATATTATACATAGAAGTGGCGCTACCGAATCTGCACAACGACGCTACCTAATTTTCTATAGCGGTCACGGTTTTGGTATTCGCCTTGTTGGGAGATTGCCACCTATCAAGGAGGATTCGAATGGCTTATCAAGGATAAGTTAGATGTTAATGGACACCTACACCTAATATTTATCTCCATCAAAGGCCTCATGCATGAGGTGGAAACAATTTATTAATGACTTCCAACAAATTCCTGAAAATTAGCAGTTTGTTGGATTTTTGTCTCTTTGATTGTTGCCACCTATCTCCAAGGCTTAGAATCCAATGGAGGAGATGGGATTCGACCTCCTAAGGTTATTTGGATGATATTTTTTTATTTAAGGAAGTAGATATCTATTGGAGAGGGGGATTCATGAGCCAAGAGAGGCTAGAGAGAGATATAGCAGGAAGTTTTCCTGTGTGTGTTCATTTGTAAGCTTGTGGGCATTTTAGGATTGTAAGCATTACTGGTATTGGAGACTCATGAGAGCTGTGATTTTATATTGTAACTCTTTTGTTTATATTTCTTCTTATTTGAATATATTGCAGATTTGAGGATCAAACGTTGTCAATGATTTATGGATCCCTAAGCCGTAAAGGATCTATTGTATTTTGCCCATCAATCATTGTTTATATTCAAGTATTTGTCGATTCATTGAATTGAGAGGATCTTTGTTTAGTGAACATTCTATCTTATGTTTTACTTCTTCATTATTCCACCTATCAACATATAATCTTGTTTTCCGTTGAGCAGATTTTGTGCCTTTGATGAGTAGGATGTTTGTGACTCCATTTCCCATTGGTGTAGCCTACTAATCTATAGTTTGCAGCCCTCTCTCTTTCTTTATCCATCTTGTTGATCCACCTATTCAAAACCAAAATTATCTTTTACATTATGATGGGTGTTGAGCTTACACTTTAGCAGTCAAAGTGTGACTTTTAGTGCTAACATAATTGGTGCCATTGCCGGGGACGAATTTGAGCTGATTGAAAAGCTCCCTGGGAAGAAGGACACTGCATAGCTCTAGCTTTAGATGGTGACTAAAGTTGGACACCTTCAAGACTGCACTTTCACCATGGCGACTCCATTGTTCAGAATCTATTGGTGACTCCACTGGGGATGAGACAAATTAAATGGCAATGAAGGATATCCTGACCAGGAGGTTTGCCCCACTCAATTTCTCAGCTATAGATGGTTATCCACATCCCGTGCCTCAAATTGATGAATGGAAATTCTGATGCCCATATTTTATGAAGGTGATGATGACAACCCTTTTGAGCATGTTCATGAATTTCATGCTTTGATGTAGCAGCTTGACATCCATCATGAAGATATATTGATGAAAATGTTCGTGTATTCATTGGAAGGTGATGCAAGGCAATGGTATAGAACACTCCCTGCTTCTAGTATTTCCTCTTTGAAGGAATTTCATGATGTTTTTTGTTCTCATTGCAAGATAATTTATCCAGCTGAAAGACTTTTTGAGAATTTTTGTGAGGGGTATGCATCATATATTAAGGATTCAACAAGTGACTCCTCTAGCAGTGATGATGAAGGGGATGATTGTAGAGAGCAAGACTTAGCTGATGAGTTTCATAATGCTTTTCCTAAATTTGAAGAACAAATGCATCATTCATGTCAAAATCTAGGTCCCCAAGAGAAAGATCAATATGGACAATCCATCATTTCCCTTTCTCCTCCTTTTCTCGATTCTTTAAGTCAAGAGGTCATCTTAGGTTTAGATTTATTTCATCATGAGAATAGTGTTGCAACTTGTCATGAACAAATTCATAACTTACTAGTTGTTGTTGTAATCCCTCCTATTGTTAATGAACCAATGTGCCATGATTTGCCAAGTTTTGATGACTATGAGGATGTTTTCACTGAACAACCAGTTGTCCCAGCTATTGTACTAATTCCCTCAGCCATTAATAGTCAAATGGTCATTTATTCACCTTTGTATGATGATTATGAAGATAATTTCCATGAACAGCCTGTTGAAGACCTTATATAAGAGAAGTACCCTCCACATCAAAGCAACAATAGCTTGTTTCAACCCTCATGCCATATTTTTGTTGCTGAAAAAGAAGAAAAATATGATAATCTAATTTTAGAGGGTGAATAACTGAGAAATTGGGACCATAAGCCAAGCTATGATGAATATCCCTTGAAATTAGAAGATAAGACAGAAGAATGTAGTTTCCCAAGCACTTCTAATTGTGATGAACTGCCCTATCAACCCCTTATTCCTCTTGAAGACACAAGCTCAGTTTCATCAAGCAGCCAAGATCAAATGCCATGTGATCAGATGAGAAAGGTTGAAATTAAAGAAAGACAAGCATCACTAGTCCTTTTTCCTAATACACCTCATGACCAAGAGTGGACCAAGGCCATATGCATTGAGGATGAATAAAAAAAACAGCAAGCCATACAACAACGAAGAACAGTGGAGGAAGGAACTAATGCAATAATTTTCCTTTTTACACAAAGCAATGTCGCAGGGGCAAGTATTGATGATGTTTTTCACGATCTATTTGCAGCCTGTCTGCAAGCAGAAAGTGGGCCTGGGCTCATTGATTTCTTCAATGAAAAGTGTATTGCCAAATGTTTCTTTAATGTGCCTTCAAGTAAGAATTATCTCTGGTGCTTAAGGAAGCACATTTCAAAGCTTCAAACAGTTGAAAAAATGATGAAATGGATTCATTAGTTGTTTCATGCAACTTGAATGCTTCATTTTCCCAATAATTAAAGTAGGTGTGTGAAATAAGCTTGCTGAACAAGCATCATTTTCATCATTTTTGTCAATTTCAGTTTTCATTTGCATTTGGTTTCAGTTGAAGTTCACAGATCAAAGCAGATTGCAGAGATTAAAGGTTGGGAGCAACCCTAGGATAAGGCACTGAAACTACAAGAGTTCTTAGAGCCTCACAGGGAGGACTTTATCCCCCATGGAGCCTATGTTAGCACAAGATTGGTTTATGCCTCAACATTGCATAAATCCTTCATTATTCATTTTGGCAAATGAATACAATTGTTATCGGAAATTTTAATTATTTTGGGGAAAATAAAAACAATATTGGGTTATGCCCAATCTCCAAGTTCAAGCATCAAAATCACTCATGGATTTGCGCTACCCAATCGCATGCAGGTACATAGGCAGGCACTACCTAACTTCTGGCAAAAAACGAATTGTGTAGAGTTATTTTACTAGTTTTGAGTCACTAACTTAAAACTTGGATTGTGAACAATTGACAAGGTATTTTGAAAACTGGAGGAGGTTTTTGTTCATAACATTCCAATTAACAAAAACCTCTCTCAGTTTTTCAAAATGTGTTATTTTTTGAGATATATTAAACATATAAGTGGCGCTACCGAATCTTCACATCGACGCTACCTAATATCCTGTAGCGGTCACGGTTTTGGTATTCGCCTTGTTGGGAGATTGCCACCTGTCAAGGAGGATTCGAATGGATTCTCAAGGATCAGTTAGATGTCAAGGGACACCACCCAAGATTTAGCTCCATCAAAGGCCTCATGCATGAGGTGGAAACAATTTATTAATGACTTCCAACAAATTCCTAAAAATTAGCAGTTTGTTGGATTTTTGTCTCTTTGATTGTTGCCACCTATCTCCAAGGCTTAGAGTCCAATGGAGGAGACGAGATTCGACCTCCTGAGGTTATTTGGATGCTATTTTCTATTTAAGGAAGGAGAACTCTATTGGAGAGGGGAATTCATGAGCCAAGAGAGGCTAGAGAGAGATGTAGCAGGCAGTTTTCCTGTGTGTGTTCATTTGTAAGCCTGTGGGCATTTTAGGATTGTAAGCATTACTGGTATTGGAGACTCATGAGAGTTGTGATTTCATATTGTAACTCTTTTGTTTATATTTCTTCTTATTTGAATATATTGCAGATTTGAGGATCAAAGGCTATCAATGATTTGTGGATCCCTAAGCAACAAAGGATCTACTGTATTTTCCCCATCAATCATTGTTTATATTCAAGTATTTGTTGATTCATTAAATTGAGAGGATCTCTGTTTAGTGAACATTCTATCTTTTGTTTTCCTTCTTCATTCTTCCACCTATCAACATATAATCCTATTTTTTGTTGAGCAGCTTTTGTGCCTTCGATGAGTAGGGTGTTTGTGACTCCATTTCGCATTGGTGTAGCCTACTGATCTACAGTTTGCAGCCCTCTCTCTTTATTTATCCATCTTGTTGATCCACCTATTCAAAACCAAAATTATATTTTACATTTTGATGGGTGTTGAGCTTACACTTTAGTAGTCAAAGTGTTACTTTCAATGCTAACATAATTGGCACCATTGCCAGGGACGGATTTGAGCTGATTGAAAATCTCCCTGGGAAGAACGACACTGCACAGCTCCAACTTTAGATGGTGACTAAAGTTGGACACCTTCAAGACTTCACTTTCATCATGGCGACTCCATTGTTCAGAATCTGTTGGTGACTCCACTGGTGAAGAGACAAATTAAACGACAATGAAGGCTATCCTTGCCAGGAGGTTTGCCCCACTCAATTTCTCAACCATAGATGGTTATCCACATCTTGTGCCTCAAATTGATGAATGGCAAGATCTGCGGCCCAGATTTTATGAAGGTGAGGATGACAACCCTTTTGAGCATGTTCATGAATTTCATGCTTTGATGCAGCAACTTGACATCCATCATGAAGATATATTGATGAAAATGTTCATGTATTCATTGGAAGGCGTTGCAAGGCAATGGTATAGAACACTCCCTGCTTCTAGTATTTCCTCTTTGAAGGAATTTCATGATGTTTTTTATTCTCATTGCAAGATAATTTATCCAGCTGAAAGACTTTTTGAGAATTGTTGTGAGGGGTATGCATCATATATTCAGGATTCAGCAAATGATTCCTCTAGCAGTGATGATGAAGTTGATGATTGTAGAGAGCAGGACTCAGATTATGAGTTTCATTATGCTTTTCCTAAATTTGAATAACAAATGCATCATTCATGTCAAAATCTAGGTCCCCAAGAGAAAGATCAATATGGACAATCCATCATTTCCCTTTCTCCTCCTTTTCTCGATTCTTTAAGTCAAGAGGTCATCTTAGGTTCAGATTTATTTCATCATGAGAATAGTGTTGTAGCTTATCATGAACGAATTCATAGCTTACTAGTTGTTGTTGTAATCCCTCCTATTGTTAATGAACCAGTGTGCCATGATTTGCCAAGTTTTGATGACTATGAGGATGTTTTCACTTAACAAACAACTGTCCTAGCTATTGTACTAATCCCCTCAGCCATTAATAGTCAAATGGTCATTTATTCACCTTTGTAGATGATTATGAAGATGATTTCCATGAACAGTCTGTTGAATACCTTATATCAGAGAAGTACCCTTCACATCAAAGCAACAATAGCTTGTTTCAACCCTCATGTCATATTTTTGTTGCTGAAAAAGAAGAAAAAGATGATAATCTAATTTTAGAGGGTGAAAAACTGAGAAATTGGGACCATAAGCCAAGCTATGATGAATATCCCTCACAATCAGAAGATAAGACATAAGAATGTAGTTTCGCAAGCACTTCTAATTGTGATGAACTGCTCTATCAACCCCCTATTCCTCTTAAAGACACAAGCTCAGTTTCATCAAGCAACTAAGATCAAATACCATGTGATCAGAAGAGAAAGGTTGAAATTAAAGAAAGACAAGCATCACTAAGCCTTTTTCCTAATACACCTCATGACCAAGAGTGGACCAAGGCCATATGCATTGAGGATGAATTAGAAAATCAACAAGCCATACAACAACGAAGAACAATGGAGGAAGGACCTAATGCAATAATTTTCCTTTTTACACAAAGCAATGTCGCAGGGGCAAGTATTGATGATGTTTTTCAGGATCCATTTGCAACATGTCTGCAAGTAGAAAGTGGGCCTAGGCTCGTTGATTTCTTCAATGGAAAGTGTATTGAAAAATGTTTCTTTGACGTGCCTTCAAGTAAGAATTATGTCTGGTGCTTAAGGAAGCACATTTCAAAGTTTCAAACAGTTGAAAAAATGATGAAATGGCTTCCTTGGTTGTTTCATGTAACTTGAATGCTTCATTTTTCCAATAATTAGAGTAGGTGTGTGCAATAAGCTTGCTGAACAAGTATCATTTTCATCATTTTTGTCAATTTCAGTTTTCATTTGCATTTGGTTTCAGTTGAAGTTCACAGATCAAAGCAGATTGTAGAGGTTAAAGGTTGGGAGCAGCCCTAGGATAAGGCACTGGAACTAAAAGAGTTCTTAGAGCCTCAGAGGAAGGACTCTATCCCCCATTTAGCCTATGTTAGCACAAGATTGGTTTATGCCTCAGCGTTGCATAAATCCTTCATTATTCATTTTGGCAAATGAATACAATTGTTATGGGATATTTTATTTATTTTGGGGAAAATTCAAACTATATTGGGTTATGCCCAATCTCCAAGTTCAAGCATCAAAATCACTCACGGATTTGCGCTACCCAATCGCACGCAGACACACAGGCGGGCGCTACCTAATTTCGCTACCTAAATTCTGGCAGAAAACGAATTGTGCAGAGTTATTTTACCAGTTTTGAGTCACTAACTTAAAACTTGGATTGTGAACAATTGAGAAGGTAGTTTTGAAAATTGGAGGAGATTTTTGTTCATAACATTCCAAGTAACAAAAACCTCTCTCAGTTTTTCAAAATGTGTTATTTTTTGAGAGATATTAGACATAGAAGTGGCGCTACCGAATCTGTACAACTATGCTACCTAATTTCCTGTAGCAGTCATGGTTTTGGCATTCGCCTTGTTGGGAGATTGCCACCTGTCAAGAATGATTCGAATGGCTTCTAGAGGATCAGTTAGATGTCAAGGGACACCTGTACCTAATATTTAGCTCCATCAAAGGCCTCATGCATGAGGTGGAAACAATTTATTAATGACTTCCAACAAATTCCTGAAAATTAGCAGTTTGTTGGATTTTTGTCTCTTTGATTGTTGCCACCTATCTCCAAGGCTTAGAATGCAATGGAGGAGATGGGATTCGACCTCCTAAGGTTATTTGGATGCTATTTTCTATTTAAGGAAGGAGATCTCTATTGGAGAGGGGGATTCATGAGCCAAGAGAGGCTAGAGAGAGATGTAGCAGACAATTTTCCTGTGTGTGTTCATTTGTAAGCCTGTGGGAATTTTAGGATTGTAAGCATTACTGCTATTGGAGACTCATGAGAGCTGTGACTTCAGATTGTAACTTTTTTGTTCATGTTTCTTCTTATTTGAATATATTGTAGATTTGAGGATCAAAGGCTATCAATGATTTGTGGATCCCTAAGCAGCAGAGGATCTGTTGTATTTTGCCCATCAATCATTGTTTATATTCAAGTATTTGTTGATTCATTAAATTGAGAGGATCTTTGTTTAGTGAACATTCTATCTTATGTTTTCCTTCTTCATTCTTCCACCTATCAACATATAATCTTGTTTTATGTTGAGCAGGTTTTGTGCCTTCGATGAGTAGGATGTTTGTGACTCCATTGCCCATTGGTGTAGCCTACTGATCTATAGTTTGCAACCCTTTCTCTTTCTTTATCCATCTTGTTGATCCACCTATTCAAAACCAAAATTATCTTTTACATTATGATGGGTGTTGAGCTTACACTTTAGCAGTCAAAGTATGACTTTCAATGCTAACAGAAGGATGTGGGAAAAATTCTCCATCATTTTGTTCCTTTGTCGTGCGAGACCTTGCTCAAGCAATAGGTTAATAGAATCGTCTTCTCTGTTGTTTTTCTTTTATTCCGCCATGGAGGGTTTCTTAGGCACGGGAGAGTGATTTTCCTCAAGAGAGACAAGCTCGAGACCCAACTTGCTATACTCAGACCTCGTCAGGGACATGCATTGAAAAACGATCAAGAGCAGCCTACTCTAATACCGATGATCCGAATTATTTTCGGAATGAAATGAAATCAAAGATATTACAATGAAATACAGAAATATTTCCAGAAACAGATAAATACAACAATACATGATTTCTATTAATGAAAGAAATGTACAAAGACTGAAAAAGTACAAAGTGCAAGACTTGCTAGAATGGTGGCAGATTTATCTGTAAGAAGAGATGTGACGACTACACTCATTCGTAAGAAGATGAGTACAATGAGGCTCTAAAGACCTTTTTATAATAAACATGAATGCCAAAACCCTAGACATCTAAAAACCTAACGCTAGGAGATGAAGCACCAAAAGTCATGTGGGCCTCGTTGGGGTAAGTTAGTACATCAACTTCTCAGGGTCGTAACTTTTGCATACGATCTTCGTTTTAGGTGTGTGATAGCCCGTTGGAAAGGTCTTTTCGAGAACTATGCATTACGCTATCAAACTCAGACTCCATCTAAAGTTTGACTGTGACAAGCCAAGAAAACACAGTTTATGGCCCCAAACAGCCTTGGAAGTACATAAAGATGTACTGACATAAAAAATTCCAAAATAAGCCAGTTGGAATAGGTGGGAGACCACCATTATCCACCTGGATGTTGCATAGGGCTTCAGGATAGCCCAAGAAGTGCAGAACCCACAAATACAAAGAAATGTCCCTATTACAAAGAAACGTGTTAAACTGAAAACTGTCAATACGAGCCAGTTGGAATTTGGAACAGGTGGGTGGCCACCAATAACCACCTGGATTAGAATCTACCACCCTGGTTAGGAAAAAATGAAAAAGAACTATTGTATTGAATCAAAATTTTCATTAAGTCTATATATGACAGTAAATGAATGCATACACTAGTGAAAGATATGCAAATAAGGAAGTCATTTAAGATTCAATTTCAACTCCATATGAAGAAGTCAATGTCGCAAATTTTGATACTCACGGGAAACCACATAAGAAGGAATTTTGTGCATAAAGTTTAAGTAGTATTTTCCAGCCATGTATAACAATGGATCTTGCAGAATTTTTGGATTATGTGGGACAAATATTGGGATGCAATTTTGCAGAATGTTTTCAGGTATATATGCGTTCACCTATCACACTTTTCATGCATCACTTTTTAGTTGAAGAATATATCTTTGGGGCTGGTTTTTTTTTTGGGAAAGCATATTTTTCAATGTCAGATTTGTGATAGTGATTTCCAACTTCCTTCTATTCATGAATTTTGCATTCATACTTCATCCTTATGTTTGATCGAAGATGGATTAGTGATGGAGCAACCCATGCTTCATTTGCATGGAGGTGTAAATTGTGTTCCACATACATATTTTCCTTTAGAGAGGCACACATATGATGTTTTATAGGTTATTGAGGATGTTGGAACACATTTAGAATTATAAGCCTGAAGCTTTACCCTACCCTTTTCACTCTATCTTAGAGTCGGTTTACAAATGATAAATCAATTTCGTTTCTTTTAGCCTTAAGGCGCACACGAGGTCCACCGTCGATTAAGCTCCCTCGTTGGTCGAATGATTCCCTTTTCCTCGAGTTTTTGGAGCCACCTAATTATCAAAGGATCAAACCACTAGAGACTACTTCGGAATTCCGTACTTCGAAATTTCGCGCAACCGTAAAGAGGTTGGTCTTCAACCCAAAGTTAGAGTTTCTTCATTCTTGATTCATCTTCCTTGTGTCCTCATCATGAATTTCATGGGATACATTTTAACTTTCAAGCGTTCTCTCTATTAGGAAAAATTTCAATCCTTCCATGATATCCCTTTTTAAACCATCCATCTTAGTATTTATTGCCTCCAACTTAGCTTCTGTTGAATCCATCATCTCTTGTAGTTCATCTTTTGTTACTGTCTTCTTTTGTAAATCATTTATGTCCCTACGCATTTCTTCACCTTCATCAAGAGTCCAAGTAGGACTGTCTAGAGGATTATTTGGTGTAGAAGTTCCCTTTTTTGGTGGCATGTTGGACAAGTATCACTTTAAACCTTGATTTTGAGGTGGTTCTATTAGACAATCTTTCTTTTATTGTATCTCCAAAATTTCGACCCTTCTGGGTATGAAATTTTCTTTTTTTTGTAGTTCTCTGATATTTCTTCTATGCAATGCCATAGGTCTGATAAAAATTGGATGTGCCAAGTAGAATTTATGGTAACTTCCCCACAACTTGCTGATTTTTGGCCTTTCCAGGAGATATCACTTGTATAGCATGCCCCGCACAAAATAATTGGTATAAAATTATGAAACTTGTACCAGAAATACTATAGACTGTCCACTATACAATGCAACTAGTCTCACTCAAATTGGATACTCTAGGAATAATTTATGATTGTTTTACCCGGAACACCTGCTTGAGATTAGTCAAATACCCTAATTTCCACAAGGTGTATCTACAAATGTAAGATGACCCAGAAGCTAATTTTTTTTTATCATAGATAGCTTAATAATTTATGTGAATATTCTCCAGATTTCAGGGTCTGAAACGATACAGAAATGTGTTTATAGTGACAATTCCGTGATGACTCAATTCATGATGATTCTCGAACCCTATCTTACACATGATGTATATCCTAAAGTATAAGGCTTCATGAGCTGAAATTTCAACCCAACATACCTTGATTTGTCTACTAAGTATCCCCCAAAAGGTTCCTTTTGAAACGTTGTAGAAAAAAAGTTATAGCGAAAATTCCAAGGTGTCTCAGATGTAGCAGCGAAACCCCAAGACCTTGAGCTCTGATACCATATGTTAATAACCAAATATACATATAGCATAGAAAAACCTTAGGATAAGTACTCAACGCCTTGAAAAAAAGATAATTTCAGGTAATAAGCCTCTTCGAGGGGGCAACCTCCTTATACCCCACATAAATGTCCAAATACAAGATGATTCCAAATGAAAATGTCTCCTTGGTATATATAGGAGACTAGGAGGTACAATTACAACTAATGGACTCAAGACGACATAAATAAAATAACATTACTAATTTAATATGCCCCAATTAAGGGGTAATGAGCCACTATTTAGGGCTTAACAGAACCCATGCTTGCGAATAGTTTTTTGCTTGCCTCAACTTAGTAGCTAGAGAGCTATGGGACATAAGTCTTCAAGAGAATCGAGGAAGGATTACTGGGATGCTTAAGTCTTGTCGACCTCCAAAGTCTACCTTCATGGGAACACTGAGTTCAAACCCTATGGAAGGAGGGCGCCTCCTTCAGATCTTTCACTCGTGTGACCAAGGCCTCATACTCGTGTCCTTAACCAACTCATGACTAAGAGATCAGCGCGTGGCCCACAAGAGTTTTTGAAGGACCCATGTGACCAAGGTCTGGAAACCCTGCGCTAGGCCCAAAAGGAGCTAACCCTTTCTGGCTTCGGAATTTCAGGAATTCGGAGCTCCGAAGTGGTTCGACCTTACCATTTGTAAATCAACTGAAGGCAACTGATTGTTACAGTTACCCACAAGGTTGACCGGTGCCTATCGGTCTCCCTAACCATGGAAGATAGTCATGTCCCACTGTTAAACCTTGATCCATTCATCATTCGCAAAGTAACACGAGCCACAGATCTGAGTGTATTCAGGAGTCAGCTTGGCCGTTGGATCTACGTGGAGGTAAGTCCAGCGAAGTCCTACTTCGGGAGAACAGAGATGTGATAGCACCAAACTCCTTGAACGTCGGAGTTACGAAGTGACAAGAGTCGTGGATCTGGGGATTTCGTTAAGAACCCCTCTTAACTATCCGTTCATCTAGTGGAGGGACCCGCATACGGTACTTCGACGAAGTCCTGCTCCGGGAGAGCGGAGCGACCATAATGTCGAAACCCTCGAAGGATGAAGCTTCAAAGTGATGAAGACAATAGATCTAACGACCCTTCGGGATTTCCCTTGATTGTTAGATCTAGACTATGGTCAGCCCGACACTGACCACTCTGGGAGCAAGGGGGAAGTCACACCACGGATCCCCTGAATGCAGAAATTACAAAGTAACGAAGGTCGTAGCTCCAGGGGTTACGTGGACACACCTTGATCGTGAGATCGAAGGGCTTGGAAGGCTACCAGTCTGTGGTGATGTGGCACGCTAACATCACCCAGGGTGACGTGGACCCATGTTTGACGTGCCACGTGTCACCTGGATTCATATGTTTCACAGACCCTATGTGCCATTAAAAACATGACACGTGTCACCCATTGTAGGGGCCACGTGTCATCTCTGCCTTGTCGTGTGTCACCCCTGGCACTTACCTGTTTGGTCCATTTGGTGGGAGGAGTATTCAGGACCCACATGTACTTGCCTCCGCATCTAGTACATCACCACGTGCGAGGGTGGATCCTTTGGGAGTCCAAGACTTCGAGAATATAAAGGTTTGGAATGCAATTTTGAGAGTAAGTTGAATGGCCTGAAGGCCGAAGCCATGTGGCGAGATTTTGAACTCCCTCGGGAGTTCGGGAATTTGAGACTCCGGAGGATAGGCGTGCAGAAAGGAGAATGGACGTTCAACGCGAAACGTCAAACTTTCCTCCATCTCATGTGTTAAATGAAGACCATGTCCCATGATTGGATTGGATGGTCGATGAACCTCCCTCGTGGATGTAGGAACTTGGGGGCGGTACGAATGAGGTGGAGCCACGTGGCCCATGTATGATAATTCCCGAAGAACTTCAGGAAGCCATAACTTACAATGTAGAGATTGGTTTTGAGTCTAGTAGTAGTCGTTAGAGAGCTATGGTTGAGTAGAAGAGAATGGAGATCTCAGAGAGATGATTCAAGATGACTAAAGTAAGTGGAATTTTGATGCCCCATCCCTAGAAAGGGTACTTAGGGGTCGGGTGTGTTACACGCAGAGGTTGTTGACATGTCTCCAACATGATCGATAGAGGTTGGTGAACTAATGCCACTATGACTCGCAGTGACTGGAATTTTGCTTTGAACATGTCTCGCAGTGGCTAGTTTCTTGCCCCCAACATGACTAGTACAGGTCGGGTGTAGGTCTCCAACATGACTACAAGAGGTTGGTGACTTCTTCTTCTTACTCTTCATCCTCCTATTCCTTTTAGACTTTTGGTTACTAGTACCAATAATTTCACCAGAAGAGGGAGAAAAAGAAGGAGTAGACTTATTGGTGTAGAAGATAAAGGATCAACATCCATTCGATGCCCTTGACATAAAGTACTTATATGAGAAGCATCAAGAGCACTTGGGACATTTGGAGTGGTCCACAACCAAACTGGTAGTTGATCCGAATTTATGCAGGAGCACAACAAAATACACAAATAATCATAAATACAAATATGCAGTGGAAATAACACTTCATTTCATTAATATCAAAGAACTGGAATTTGTTTATTGACATAATGGCAATAAACTAGCTAGGGCGTTGATAGCTTATCTCTGAGAAGAGATGTGGCAGCTACAGGCCTATGAAATCTGTGTTACAATGAGGCTCGAAGGCCTATATATTATTGAGAAACAATGGAAAACCCTAAACATCCAAAAACCTAACCCTAGGAGATGAAACGCCAGAATATGGGCCCCGTCGGGGTAAATTGGTACATCAATTTCCCGGGGTCGTAACTTTGGCATACTATCTCCATTTGACGCACATGATACATCGTTAGAAAGATCTATCCGAGGAATACAACTGTTAACATCAAATGTTAAGGTCCAAAACGAACTCAAATTCTTCGGAGGTTTGATGCTAAAAAAAACGTTGTTTAGGGCCTCAAAACGACACCAAAAGTTCAGAACCCGAAAAACTGCCAAAAATAGTAAATTGTGCTACAATTAAGGAAACTAAAAAAATGAAAGAAACAATGGTGGGGGTCCAACTGGAATAGGCGGGTGGCCAATAATATCCACCTGGATCATTCCTCCCCCCTTAGGATGCAATGGTCCCCATTGCGTTGAGTTCCTCCATGAGATGAGGAAACTTCTATTGAACTTGGTCCCTGATGAGCCACTTGCCCTAGTGAAGGAGTTGGCCTGCTTTGACAACTCGATATAGCTGGATCCTCTACTGGCGGGTGTTCTTGATTTGTGTGTCCATAATTCGATCAGTTGTGGCTCGTTCCATGCAGTCTGGGTTTAACTCTATTGGTGTGAGTTGTTCTGCCATGTCGGATGTGTCTAGTAGAGGTGGAAAGTAGGGCCGAAGGCGGTTCACATTGAACACTGGGTGCAGACCAAGGAATGGTGGAATACTGAGCTCAAAGGCATTAGCCCTTATAGCCTTGGTGATGGTGTATGGCCCATATCGGAGAGGGCGAAGCTTGCGGTGGGGTCCAGCGAGGTGCTCCTTCTGGAAATGTAGCCACACTTTGTCGCCCACCTGGAAGTTGTGTTGAACCAGATGCTTATCAGGACGCTTCTTATACTTAGCATTGGCTCTGTCCAATATGCCATGAACCTGTTGGTGAATTTTTTGAATGTTCTCAATGAAGTTGTTCGCCTTGGCATCTTCAAACTAGACATGAGCCAAATTAGCCTGGGTAGTTGTAAATGGCATGGCTACATCAATGGGACATAGTGGTTGGAATCGCAAGCCCACCTTAAAGCGATTGTGGTCGGTTGAGCTGTGGAGGGCCCGGTTATAGCTATGTTGTACATAGAGGAAGCTCTCATCTCATGTGTGTGGATGCTTTGAGTTGTACATGCACAAAATGTGTACGATCATCTGGTTGACGACCTCTATCTGGCCATTAGTTTGGGGATGGAAAGTTGTGGACTTTGTGAGCTTGGTGTCTAGCATTGACCAGAGGCTGTACAAAAATGTACTGAGGAACCTATTGTCCCGATATGAGATGATAGACTATGGGATCCCAAAGTGTACCCACACTCATTCAAAGAAGAGTTTAGCACTGGCTTCTGCTGTGATATTCTTCTTGCGGAGCGCCATAATGGCCATCTTCGAGAATCTGTCGACGACCATGAAAACACAGTCGTTTTCATGCTTAGTAGAAGGAAGGCTCGACATGTAATCCATGGAAATGGATTCCCAAGGTTGACTAGGGGTAGGCAATGGAGTACAGAGGCCTTGCTTCTTGATGGTCGGTTTGGCAATGGCGCAGGCAGTGCAGGATCTAATGTACTTCCCAATATCTTGTCGAAGGTTCGGCCAAAAGAAATACTTCTGCAGTACTACCACTGTTTTCTCGAACCCGAAATGACCAACGACCCGACTGTAGTGAGCTTCCCAAATCATCTTGGCATGCTCACTTGAAGGAACACAAAGGTGTCCCAAGTGACATAATAGTGCAACCTAGAGGTGAAAATTTGGAACTCAGTTACCCTCCAAGAGCGTCTTGTATGTGTGGCCGAATTTTGGATCGCTCTTGCAGAGAAGTGGCCAATCAGAAGTCTCGTGCCCACAAGAGTTGAGCACAGTGGTTATCGCCACAATCGGTGGTCGACTGAGGCAGTCTGCAACATTATTGGTGTTGTCCTTCTTGTACTTGATGTTCAAATGAAACTGTTGCAGATATGTGGACCACTTCTGATGGCGATTGTTCTGCAACTTTCCTTGTGTCTATATGAATTGCAGGGGTTGATGGTCTATGTGGGTGATCGTTTCCTTCACCAAAATGTAATGCTTCCATTGTCGGCAAGCCTGCACAATGGAATACATCTCTTCGTCATAAGTGGGATACTTTCGGACTAAGTCGGACAATGTCTCACTGTGATATGCCATTGGATGCCCCTGTTGAGTAAGAACTTCCCCAATAGCATAGTCAGAGGCATCTGTCTCGATCTCAAATGGTTGTTGCATGTCTAGTAATGTGAGCATTGGGGCACAACAGAGGCAATGTTTCAATTCTAGGAATGCCTTCTGTCGATATTCCGACCAAAATAAATTTTCTTTCGCTCCTCCCTTGTTGACTTGACTCAAGGGCCAAGTGATATGAGAGAATCCCAACATGAACCTGTGGTAGAAATTAGCAAGACCTAGAAAGTTGCGAAGCTCTGTTAGAGTGGTTGGGGTTGGCCAATCCTGAATGAATTGGATCTTTGTTGGATCCACATGCACCCCACGCTCATCAATAATGTATCCCATATACTGAACCCGGGTCATGCCAAAAGTGCACTTCTCCAAATTGGCACACAACTTGTGTTTTCGCAGTGTTTGGAGGACCTGTCAGATGTGATGGAGGTGCTCTTCCCAAGTCTGGCTGAAGATCAGAATGTCATCCAAGTACACTACTACAAATGAGTTGGTGAATGGCCGCAAGATGTCATCCATCAACCTCATGAAGGTTGCGAGAGAATTCGTCAACCTGAAAGGCATGACCAACCATTCGAAAAGGCCCTCCTTAGCTCTGAAGGCAATCTACCACACATCGGACAGTTCGATTGGTACCTGGTGATACCTGAACTTCAAGTCAATCTTGCTGAAATATTTCGCCCCTTTGAGTTGGTCCAAAAGGGCATCAATTTGTGGGATTGGGTACCTATTCCGGATAGTCAATACAGAGTCTCCAAGTCCTATCCTTCTTCTGCACCAACACGATCGGGCTCCCACAGGGCGATGAACTTGGTCGAATGTGACCTTTCTGCAACAGCACCTAAATTTTCCTCTTGATTTCATCGTTCTCTAGAATAGAGTGTTGATAGATCGGTCCACTGGGAAACGACACACCTGGGGTCAGATCGATGGGGTGCTTGACCTGACAGTGCAGAGGCACCCCTGCAGGTGAGGTGAAGATGTCTCGATACTCCTCCATGACCTTGTACATTTGTTGTTATCGTGTGGAGGAGCCTTGTCTGGAGGTCATGGCCACAATCTTCTTCTTTCCCTGAGGGCGAATCATCACGAAAACAAATTTTCCGGTTTTGGAAATGAGCTTACTACTTTGTTTTGCAGTAACCAAAGAGATAGCGGTAGGCGGTGGTACCTCTGGTATCCTGTACAACCTATTTCCAAAAGTAACAATAGTAGTGAGAGGCTGGGACTCAGACACAACATGTCACTTCCACAAGTATGGTTGGCCTAATAATACATCACAAACATCAAGAGGAGCAATGTCACATAATACCTCATAGGTGAAGGGCTTGATGTTGTAGGGAAGGCGACACTGTTGACTAACGTGGAGATCGTGTCCTTCGTGAAGCCACTCGATGGTGTACAGTTGTGGGTGTGTTGTGGTCGACAAGCCCAACCGCTTCATGACCTCTTCTGAAATGAGGTTCTTTTGGCTCCCACTATCGACAATGAATTGTAGCAAGGAACCCTTTACCCACATCTGGGAGTGGAAGAGATGCTCCTCCTTCTCTTGATATTATGGTTCTTCATTTTCGATCTTCATGGTGGAAACAGTGGCGTTGGGCTCTGCATCTATAATCTGCTTCCCTCTGTCATTCCCCTTCTCGGGTTCTGATTCAATGTCAGAGCATGCATCTGATTCAAAAGCCTTCATCTCGGCCATCAGTGACTGCTTGGCCCGACACTCACTTGTGTTGTGAGTGGAGCTCTTATGGAACTCGCACCACTTTCTCGTGTCCTTCTTTGGCTTCACGATCTTTTTTCTTTTCTTCCGGCTTTGGCAGGTTGTCTTGAGTCGCCATTCCTTGGCTTTGTCCTTTGTTCTGCGGTTTGGGGGTACCTTTCACTTGCTTTTGATTCGCAGATCCAAAGTCTTGCTTCTTCTGTTTGAATTTTTGCTCAATCTTGGCAGCATACCGATATGTCGTACCAAGAGAGGAGATGTCGAGGAACTCCATTTCCTCCTGAATGTATATGTGCAAACAACTGCGGTACTTTATCACCAAATGTTTCTCCAAATCTTTGATACCCAACCTTGTGCGCAGGGTATGAAACAAATTTGTCAGCTCATGCACATCTTGATCCCTTTGCTGTCGCAACGTAGTCCATTGTATGTACTTGTCCTCATAGCTCCCCCCGAGATAATATTGTTCCTTGATGGCATCTTGGAAAGAATTCCAAGTGGGTACAATCAAGAATAGAGAGGATTCCTCCTCATCCTTTTTCTCAGAGTAGGTTTCCCACCAGTCCTTGACATGGGGGGCAGCTTTGAGCAATGAAAAAACAATCTTCTCTCGGTCGGAAAAGTCGTGAACTGAGAAATATCCTTCTAATAGATTCAACCATCTACCTACAACGTCTGCATCTATTCGGCCATCAAATATGGGAATGTCAATGTTTACTTGTACCTTAAAAGGGGTTGTGCCTCTAGAGTGGTTGTTGGATGCAGATGCGCCACAAGTGGGCAATCATTGAAGGATCTCAGCGAAGTTATCCATCATCGCGTTCATTTGTTTTTCAAGGGCCTCCTCGAGCAATATTTTGATAGGAGCTCTTGCTCCCTCATCTTTCTTTTCGTCCCCCATGGGCGATCGTCGGGGTTTGCAAGTTTGATCTTGCAAAGGTTCAACCAGATCGATCCCTAACTCCTTATACCTCGACCTCGTTGGGGACATGCAAAGAAAGATTGAGAAAGAGCAGACCGCTTTGATACCACTGATCTGAATTTATGCAGGAACGCAACAAAATACACAAATAACCATAAATACAAAGATGCAGTGGAAATAACACTTCATTTCATTAATATCAAAGAACTGAAATTAATATATAGGCCTTCCATATATTATTATTGAGGCTCAAAGGCCTATATATTATTGAGAAACAATGGAAAACCCTAAACATCCAAAAACCTAACCCTAGGAGATGAAACCCCATAATATGGGCCTTGTCGGATTAAATTGGTAAATCAATTTCCCAGGGTCGTAATGTTGGCATACTATCTTCGTTTGACGCACATGATACATCGTTACAAAGATATATTCGAGGACTACAATTGCTGACAGTGAATATCAAGGTTCGAAACATACTCATATTCGTCGGATGTTTGATGCCCAAAAAATCATCGTTTAGGGCATCGAAACGGCTTCGAAAGTTCAGGACCCGAAAAACTGCCAAAAATAGTAAATTGTGCTACAATTAAGGAAATTGAAAAACCGAAAGAAACAATGGTGGGTGGCCACTAATATCCATTTGGATAAGTAGTCCTACATTCAACCCATGAATGTTCTAAGTGGCCATCAAGGGGGAACCAACGTTTCCACAGAAAGGAACAACACAAGAATCCCCTTGGGTAGGGGTCCCTTAGTTGGTATCCTCCAGAACTTTGGCCATAACTTTCTTATGCACAGGTTCATCCCTCGCAGGATCGTTCATGTCCATTAAAGTTTCACGCACTGACTCTGGTGAACCAGTGGTATAAAAACCCACACCTTCTCGGAGGCGGCTCCACACTTTTAAGAGAAAGACCAGGGGTCCTTCCCGAACAACGGAGTGGATGGTCAACCACCCTGAATCAATGATCCAAAAGTGGTGATATTGAAACAACCTAAGGCCAACTATACAAAGAAGCACTCCAATAAAAACCCATAAGAGAAACATCACATGACAATAACTTTTCCAAATCTTCAACCTAGGTGGATAAGATCCTGAGTCCAAAGAAATGAAAAAGTGGAAAGGGACCTTTTAGACGAAGGCATGGGTTGATTAAGTCTTGTGGAACAAAGAACAAAGGAGTGAGAAGCAGTTATCCCAACCTCCACTAACCAACCTTATTCGGTGCAAGTACCCATGCTTCGTGGGGCACCCTCCAACAATACTGAAAAAGTGTGATACAAAATCTACCCTAGGTACCACAGAAAACCCCCTTAGTCACCTTTGATATCCTTAGGAAAAGCAACTAAGGTCACCAACTCATAGTCAACGTCTGGGGGGTACAGTCGATAGTCGGGATCGAATGTATGGGTAGTGTAATAAATCCCAGAGCTTCTAAAGCACCACCTCTCATGAAGGTAAAAGCACCAACAAAACCCCCAATATACGATCTCTCCACTACGCTTAGTTAAGCTTTGGAGGGGAATCTCAGCGGCTCCCCTTTACGCGACCTTGTGTTTAGCTCTTATGTTAGAGGAGGATCCCGACTATACTTATACAAAAATTGGATTTGACTCTCCCTGACTCAAAATCCTATGTTTGTTCAATGGCCTTGGAGAGTTATCTCTCCAACCTAAACCAAGGCCCTAACCCTAAACTTGTTCGTGAACCCTAGAAACAAATCCTAGTACATTTTAAGTTTAGCGTTCATTTTAGTGGTTGTTTTTACTCAAAGGGTATGGAAGTGCAATTGATGTTGTTTGAGACTTTTGCAAAAATGAAACTTATAAGAACATTGGCAAATAAAACTTTATACCAATTCTTCAAATGAAAAAGAATTTCAACAAGAAAATGCATGAACAATCCTTCAAAACTTTAAATGCAAATTTCTTCTTTCTGATGCAATATGGCAATGCATCCTTTTGAGAAAAGAAAAAGAAAAAAACAAAGGATGCTCTTTCTTTTTTCTTTTGAAATTATTTAAGGTGATAAGAAAACAAAATCCTAGGCTCAAATAACAGTGCAAAACAATGCAAAGAAAGAAAGAGACATAGTTAGCAGAAAAACTAGGTTTTTTTTGTTTTCTTTTTCTTTCTACCAAAGCAAAACTAACCAAAGATGATAAAATAAAGATAATTTTTTAGTTTTATGTTTGAAAAAACCAAGGAAAACAAAAAAACAAAAGTTTGGAACTCAAATATAAACTCAAGTTTCAAAGATTACTACAACAGTGACCAGGAAACCGAGATTTTGAGAATAAGACTAGTCTTACAGTCATGCAATCCAAGGGATAAAAGGGAGACAAAGATGGATAAAAAACTTTGTTTTCCACACAAATTTAAGGCCTTAACAACCTCCCATAGGCCACAAAATGTTTTGGGACGAAACTCCCCAAAAAAGAGGTGAAAAGTAGTAGAGAGGCAAAAAGTAAGCCAAGAACATCGGGAAACCAAGAGCAAGATCTTTTAGATGATTTGGAAGTTTTCATAGTATTTACCAGGAAATCAAGAGAAAACACAAACACGTGAGTTTCAACATGTGTGGAAGAACCAACTCGGACCCTCCAAAATGAGAGAAAAAGGCTAAAAAATTCAACTTCTACACAGATCCGCGACTGTATACACTACGAATCATGGATATCTGTGGGCCATACAAAGGCAAAGGATGGATATCCGCGACTCATCCAAAGCCAAAGCGCAGATGAACCAATAAAAATTGAAAAAATAAAAGAGCCAACCTAGAAGGAGGCTCCCATAAACTTACGAAAAAGTTTATAGGTGGCAAATGCTATGGAAAGAAAGTCTAGAAGACAAGAAAAATTATCAAAACCAAGAGAAAACAAGAAACCCTAAGATCAACCCAAACTAGGAGAAGATTTCCCCAATATGGTTGCCAATTCTTTTACAGGATTTTTCCCTCATGACTTTGGTTCATGTCACAATAGAGGTTGACCATATAAAAAATACAAAACCCTAACCTTGCATACAACAATGCTATGAAAATAATAACTACTTGAGAGAGAGAGAGAGAGAGAGAGAGAGAGAGAGAGAGAGAGAGAGGACTCACACCTTGTATCCTACGTCTGATGTCAATCCTCGCTCTCCACTTTCGATGTTGCTCCCGATATCCATTGGTATGAACCTGTAAAAGAAGACCAAAACTATGCTCCAACAAGGTAGTTATAGATTCCAATCATACATATAACGTGCAAATATTCCAGTATATGAAAGAGATTAGCATATATCAACAAATAGAAACCAATTTACACATGTATGAGGGAAATATAACTATTTATTGAAAATAATGAAAATGAGTGGCTACAACCCAAATCGAACCAACGACATTGCTTCAAAGCCAACTGCCCAAGTTCCTCCAAAAGGTCCTTCAAGCATCGACTCAACACAATGGCCCTTCTTCAGATGACTCGATAGGGATAGGAACACACCCTATAGTCATATAATGAAGAAGAATGAGTACTAGAAAGTGAGTTCTAATACAAGGGGATGCTACTCAGAGAATGAAGGGAGATAGGGAGACCTGCAGATCCAACAACATGACTCTGCACCTTCGTTTTCCTCCCATCCATGCCCCCAAAGGTGCCTTTATACCATCCTCAAGAGGTTAAGGAGGTTGAATTATGTTGAGTACGAGCTCATGGAGGTTGGGAAATGAGCCCAACTAAAATCCTCGCCCGAAAATGGGGAATTATTTTATTTTTCAACTTTTTTGAGGGCATCCGTGAGTTGTCAACTAGCAACCCGCGGACATTCGCGAGTTGTACACAGGTGACCCGCGGATGACACTAAAAATAATGTTTTTTAAGTGACTTTGATGAGGAAAGTTGGGATTTAAGATTGCAAGCCAAGGAAAGGGTTAGACCATGTCACAAATGCATCGCGATGTGGCGATTTGTGCTATAACAATTAGTTGGCCTCCTAGGTTGGAACATAATCTTCCTACCTCTTCCACTTAAGTTGAGTTTTCCCATTCCTTATTTAATTACGTTGCACAAACATACCTACAATTTTCATCCTCTTTAAAATAAGTTTCATCCTCTTTAAAATGCATTGCATATTTTCAAGCGAAGCCTTACATGAAGGCATAATTTTAATCTTTTATTTGTATGAATATATTTTTTGGGTATTTATAAACATGATTATCTTTTGTGGAGAGTTATGAATTCCATGTCATATCTTTATTTATTTATTTATTTGTAAGTGAGTGTAGATTCCTGTATTACTAAAAGAGATTATGGTACAAAAAGAGGGGGGACTCCCTGATCTTCCAAAACGGAAACCAAACCAGGGGTTTCGGAGTTGCATTTTCTAAGAAAGTAGAGGGGTATGGTTGGGCCGCCACCTTGGGAAACTGGCCCAGCCCTACCATATCAGTTTTGAAGAGCTAAACAAAAGCATATATGTAAAAAGACACAACATATAAAAGGAGGCTGACCCCACGCTGAGCAACAACACTTGACCAGTTGCCGACCCGGGGCTAGTCCAGGATGATGAGATGTTTTTTGCCTTCATCCTTCCTATCCTTGTTCTCATCCCTCTGGACCACCGTGCGAGTCTTTCTGATACAGGTTGGGGCTCCATTCCGGTCCTCTGGCATGATGTCCATGTGATGGACGTAGCGCAAGTATAGGTGGAATCGGGCTGCCATTCGCTCCATCTTCTCCTTCTAGTCCCTCTGGTCCTCAACTATTCGTTTTGTACTGGTCTCTAGGTTACTGATGCGACTCAGGATCTCTGTAAGCAGTTTTTTGTGGTCCCTGTTATCCTTCCGGCTGACATCTGTCCTTTCAGAGCTCATCTTGCCTATTAACATCTTTGTTCGCCACGCCTCCTCGGACCTCCACCGTTTTTTGGTAGAGGGTTACTCTGGCCTGTGTGCCTCTTGGGTCCCTTATCCAGTCTGCTTCCTGAATCAATTCCTTCCAAGCTTTACCCTTGCATTTAGTGTTGATTTCTTTCTCCCACCTGGTGATGATTGCTTTTCCCTTTGGTTTGACTAGCGTATGAAAGGTTCCCTTGGCTTCTCTGGCTTGCTCCATCCTTGTAATCCTTCGGGGGCTTGTCAAAGGTTCTTTCCCTTGGGGGCTTCTCTTCCTGTGATTCTTCTTCATATGAACCTTCTTTGTTGGTTTGTGGTAGTTTTTTCCTTGGAGTCTCCTCCTAATCCTATCTACACATCCCCAGTTTATGTGGTAGTTCCTGCAGTTGCTCTTTTCTTGTCTGTATCTATTCCTGGTGCTTCTTCTCTTATGGGGTTTTCCTAGCTGCAAGCTCGTCCTAGCAATCATGGTCTGCCCATAACGGTGTACCTTCCGATCCTTATTCCCTGTCTCGGTATGTGTGCTCACGATGACTCAGCCGTAACCCCTGCACCATACCTTGCCCCTGCACGTTGTACAAACAACTGTGCTACTCCCTATTTTTGTACTTGGGTGAGGTGTATCCATACTTGTCCATGGTAACACATTTTTCCCTTCCTCATTGGCGACCTGTTGATTACCTTCTTTGCCTTCCCACGAACTACCCCTGTACTTCCTCCTATTGAAATGACCTTGGTGTCGTACCCCCGTCTGCTGTGTGGTATGATTCTGTATTGTAACTTGTGATCGAGTGATGGGAAATCATATTTTGCTTGGATCCTTCGTGCATGCCAGTTAGCCTTGCGTTTCCTTCCTCGGTGTGGTCGTCCGTACTTAGGCTGCCATCACGATATTTTGTCGCAAGTTGGATGCAGTCTGTTTTGAACTAACTATTCAGGATGTTACTCCAGGTAGTGTCTAGTTTTGGTCCTTCCTTGCTAACCCCCTCATTAGCGATTATGTCCGCCAATCCATTTTCTAACCTGTGTACCCATCGTAATTCCACTGTATTCATCGTCCGCAGATGCTCCTGGAATTTTTGCAGGGAGTGTGCTAAGCGCCAGTGCCTCTGAATTTTGCCCACTCTTGTGCCATTTTGGAGTCTCTTCAATGTGTTGATAACGAGCGTGGAGTCACCTTCCACGATGGTGTTTGTCATCCTTTCGCGACTTAGGATCTCAAGACCGGTCTCCAGGGCTCCGAATTCCGCGATGTTGTTGGTTGAGTTTCCCATACTCCCAACGTATAGCTGGATTATGTTTCTGTCACTATCCTTGATTACTCCTCCCATTCCTGTCATTCCTAGGTTTCCTTTTGATGCTCCATCGAAATTCAACTCGAGGGACCCTGCTGGAGGGGGATTCCAGTTGCGCTCACCTATTTGGAGTTGCGGTGGAAGCCTTACTTGAGTTTGGTTGTGCCCATCTTTCAGGTGAAAAACATTTAGGATTCGAGAGTCCCGACTTGCGAGTTGCGCTCTTCCCATATGGCAGTTGCGGCTCTGCACCGGTTCTCTTATCAGGGAGATTAATCTTTCCTTGAGTTTCCCTTCCGGCCAGCTTTCGTTCCTGAAGATGCACTGGTTCCTTTCTTTCCATATTGCCCATATGATCATCCCCGTAATGAGAGTCCAACAGAGGTTCACCTCTTCATTTTCAGTATAATTCTCATTCCAGTTATTGATGGTTGCGCATATGTTACCTAAGATCCTATTGGACTGTCGAAAGATACTTGCTGCCTAGTCCCAGATCTTTGTTGTGTAGTTGCATTCGTCGAGGAGATGATTCATTGTTTCTTCCTTAGCTTGACAAAGGTGGCATCGTGATGGGCCGATAAATCCCCTTTTCCTTAGGTTTTCCCAAGTTAGGATTCAGTTGTGAAGTACTAACCATTTGAAAATTTTAATTTTTGGCCATTGGGGGTTGTTCCAAAGCTTATCCCATTGTTGAGCTGGATCTTCTTGGTCCTGGTCCACGATGTAATGTCGAACTTATTTCAAGTTGAATTCCCCGCCATCTTTTTGTCCCCATCTCAGTTGGTCCTCTTCTTCCAAGACTGCAATTTTCCTTTTCCCCAATTCTTCCTCCACCCCTTTCACACTTGTTGTGTTTCGTTCTCTATTTTGCGAACTGAGATTGTCTCAAATTCTCCATCTGTCGCGATCTGTTTCCTATTTCTAGTAATGGTAGACTCTGGTTTTTCCTTGCGCGATCATGTCCTGTTGGAGTTCCTCCCTGTCTGGATTTTCCATTATGGGTTCCTGTTGCCAAGCATCCTCCCAAAATCTAGTTGTTTTGCCATTCCTCACTTCCCAAAAGATGTGTGTCTGGATCCAGGTTTCGTTGCGCCAAGCTAGATTCTAGATGGTTGATCCCTCCCTGGTGCCCCTAAAGTGGATTCGATCTTGTTCGTTTATGTCTGGGGCATACTTGGCCTTCCAGAGGTTTACCCACAATGTAGAAGTTTCTTTGACCCATCGCCACCAGAGTTTCGCCCCGTATGCGTCGTTGGTTACTTGTGGGTCTTGTAGCCCCAGACCACCTTTGCGTTTTGGTTTGCAAACCTTCTCCCAGGCCACCAGGGCCCATTTTTTCTTTTTTTCTGCTCCACGCCATAGGAAGTCCCTTTGGCTGGTTCTTATTTTTTGTGGTATTCCTTTGGGGGTTGGAAATACAGACATCATATAGGTTGGAATTGCTTGCAAACCCGACTTGGTCAATACGAGTCTCCCTGCTAGATTGAGGGATCTGTACGTCCAGTTTTTCACCCTCTCCTGTAACTTGTTGATCATTCTCTCCCATGTTGAAATTTTGTATGCTCTATCTGTCAGGGGAATGCCCAAGTACTTGGTTGGGAGTGTTTTGTGTTCAAAACCCAAAATATTGGCCAGGTTTCTTTGGATTGCTGGGTTGGTGTTGACGAAGTAGATCATAGATTTGGAGTGGTTGATCTTGGCCCCTGAGGCTTCCCCAAACTCTTCTAAGATTCTTTTATAGGCTTTTGCTTCCTTGACTATGGGTGTGCCATGGAGTAAGGTGTCGTCCACGAACTGTTGGTGTGTGGAAGTAGGGCAGTTTTCGAAGGGTTTGATGCCTATTATTTCTCCTGCTGCTGTTGCGCTTTTTATGCTTCGAGTAAGTCCTTCCATCATCAGAATGAAAAGGAAGGGGGAAAGTGGGTCTCCTTGTCAGATGCCTCTCATAGGCCAGAAAGGTTTAGCTGGGAATCCATTTATTAGGAGCGAGTAACTTGTCGTGGACATTAGGCTGACAATCTAGCTGATCCAGTGCTGGGTGAAACCAAAGGCTTCCAGAGTCTTAACCATGTAGTGCCAACTAATTTTTCCATAATCTTTTGCTAGGTCCAATTGTATTATCATTCCCCCTCTCCTCTGAATTTTCAGGGTGTGGATTAGTTCATGGGCATGGATGATGTTGTCCATGATTTGTCTTCCTTCCATGAAACCCGCCTATTCTTGTGAAATCAGTGTGGGTAGGAGGGGTTTCAATCTATTGGCTATGACTTTGGAGATTATCTTGTAAACCACATTGCATAGAGATATGGGTCTGTATTGGTCAGGGGTCCTAGCTTCATTTTCTTTAGGGATTAGAGTAATCATTGTAGCATTTAGCGCTTTGAGAATGGAGGCTGTCCGTTTGGAGTCCTCCACTACCCTATAAATGTCATGTTTGACCACTTCCCAATAGGCTTTGAAAAATTCCACTATGAAGCCATCTGGGCCTGGGGCTTTCCCGTTGGGCATCTCCTGCATCACTTGGTCAATTTCCTCCGTAGCAATGGGTTTGTTTAAGTTGTTATTTTGTTCCTTGGTGACTAGATGGGGGATGTGTTGAGTTATCCTTTGGATGGCCTCCGCTGTATCTTTGTTGGGTTCCTGGGCTATCCCATGGAAGTGATTTACCAGAGTATTTTTGATCTCCTTGTGGGATTCTCTCTCGATCCCATCCTGATCCTTAATTTTCAGGATTTTATTGTGGGTTCTTCTGGCAATGGTTGCTCTATGAAAAAACTTGGTGTTCCGCTCACCTTCCCTTAGCCATTTGATTTGAGACTTTTGTCACCAAAGAATTTCTTCCTGCTGGCATCTAGCTTCCCATTCCTAAGTCATTTGGATCTCTTCCTTTTTTCGATCCTCTGTGTAGCCCTCGACTATGCATATTTTCTGGAGTTTTCTCATTTTGTCTTCAATATTTTTTTCTCCTGGTTTATATTTCCAAAGATTTTCTTGTTCCACTCCTTGAGCTTATATTTGATGTGCTTTAGTTTCTTATAGAGTTTGAACATCCTTGTCCCTTGCTCTGGTTGTTCCTCCCACCACCACTATTTGATATTCTCCTTGAAAGTGGGGTGTTC